>JASSUY010011976.1:0-16386 GCA_032466535.1 Forpus xanthops
TAGTTACTAAACTGTTCTTATCTCAACCTGTGGGAGTTGCATTCTTTTGATTCTCCTCCCCATCCCCCGGGACTGGGAAAGAAAGAGAGGGGAGTGAGTGAGAGAGCAAAACTGTATGGCGTGAGGGCCTTAAACCATGACAAATATAAAAGTTGTGCAGATAAAATTATGAGCAACTGAAATGTCTGAAAAGCACCTATATTCTACGGGGTTTTTTTTTGCTACAAATTGATTTTTTTTAGTTCCAAATTATAAATTGCTGTATATGCAGATATTAATCCCATTCACAGGAAAATGAATCATTGGTAGTTAACATATTCTCTATTTTTTTTTAATAATGCAGTGGAAGTCATTTGGTCTTGCATCTTCTAATTATATGATAGAATTGCAGTGTGTCTGTATTCTCATACTAGATTAGAAGATAACACAAACTAATGAAAGTAAATTAAGTATTTTTATTCCTGCAGACAAACATCAAAATTTATTGTGACATATTTTAACTTACATAAAATTATATGCAAATCAGTGTTTTTCAGAAATTGTTATATGTCATAGCAGCATTAGAATAAAAGATCTGCCTTTTAATTACAGATAATCAGCAAAATGTCACTGGTGTCTTTATTACTCACTTTGGGTTTTGTAATGATAGTAGAAATTGCTGGTGAATGAAACGTGGGTGGTAGTCCCTGGAAATTAATCAGTTTTATAGATCCTTGACTCAGAGAAATAAAAATGGAAAAGGCCTTTTGTGGTGAATCATGTAACATTTTAGATACTGTCCATTTGAACATTTTTTTCAGTATTTTATGTTACAGGATTTTAGTGCGTTAAGTAAAGGAGCTTATACCAGTCTCCATGGGGAGACTATTTCATAGCCTAAGAGACTGCATTGGGCCTAATATTACTTGTTTTATTTATGCATGTTATACCAATGAAATTAATTGGATGACAAGTATTTGCTAACAAGGATTTAATGACAGTTGCTATTACTGCTACTCTTCACTTTCAGCTGTTTTTCTTAATCATGCTTGCAAATGGAGATATGCTCAATTTGTTGCCACTAAGTGGGCTTTTTCATTAACATAAAAAAATTATTTAGACACCTTTTGATTTTGCATGGCCTTCTGTGTGGGCGCTTACTGGCATTTCCCAGGGAGCTGTATGAAAGGTGGATATGCAAAACTTATTAACTTTGAAATGATTCATTTTATTTGTCCATTTTTTTTTATTTTTCCTTTTCTTAACATTTCTTAACAATTTATCAAGAAGTATCTGACTGCTTTTTGGCCTCAGTATTGCTCAGTAATACAGCTTAGAAGCTGTGATAGCACAGGTGTCTTAGTGTGGACGTACTTAATACGAGTTGAGTCGTGAGAAATCTGTCTCTTGGATATTTTTATTTTTCATGCATTAATTCTTAATTTTCTATATAGTATTGTTTTGTGCCTCCCTGTCATGGTTTAAGCCCCTCATGCAGTTCATTCACTCACTCCCTCCTCTTTCTTCCTCTGGTCCTGGGGGTATGGGAAGGAGAATCAAAGGAATGCACTCCCCTAGAACAATTGCTATTTTAGATCTTCCTCTTTCCTCTCTTTCTCAACAAAATTTTTAGATGATGGTATATTGCAGCAACAAGAGAGAGAAGAAAAATAATGTAATAAGACTACTGATCTGCATTCAAGATTGTTGCCTATATTGACATCAGCTTTGGGAACACGTATCTGAATAACATAGTAAGAATGCAAACCCACGTAAAACAACTATGGAATAGAGAAAAACAACTTCAAAGAGTGGCTAGAATTTGAGAAAAAATAATGAATGACTGTGACCATAAGAGAAGTGACCTACTTTAAAAGTAAAGTAGGGAAAAAATTATACTTCAAGTTTGAATTGCTGACAGAGAAGGCTGATGAACGGAGCTAGATAAAAACATGAGATAAAAAAAATTTCCATTTTTATAATCAAGAAATGCCTATTTGTTTAAATGAAGTGGGTTTTTCATTCCTTTCTATTAGCATTATAAGAATGGATATAATCTATCAAAAATTTTCCTTTTGCAGAAGAAAATGCTGTGGACATACATCATGCAATAATCTAAACACAACAGTCTTTGGACTGAATATTTATAGATCATCCTGAGAGCTTTTTGAGGGCTTTCTAAAAATGTTAAAAAGACAGTACTCCAAAAATAGAGGACTTAAAGAAATCCAACCGATGAACTTCAGCTGAAAACCTAAATGATTATACATTGCTCCAGTAATTCCGAGGGAAAAAAATAGTCTCAAAAATCAAGGGCTAGTTATGATCAGCTAGGAAAAGAGGCATGATATTCAGGTAAGAGTTCTTGAATAAATCATGTACCACAAGTAGTTACAATCATTACAGAACAGGAAAGTTAGGTTCCCATTGGGGATGTTAGGTACATTCATGTGCATCAGATAAAATGAAGAGAATAAATGTGATTAAGAGTGGGATGGAGCAGCCAGGTAGGTAAATTTTTTTCAGATGAAGTAAGAAATAGTACTTTGCAAGGCCGATGGGAGAAGATAATGTGCAAGAACCACAGAACAGAATAATAGTGTTGGGAAGGTAAATTAATTCATTTACCCAAGACCTTGATTTGCAGGACCTGCAGCCAGAGTGGATGCATCTGCTTGCAGACTCTCTTAGAAAGCAGGTGAAGGTACATCTACTATTTTGAAGCCTTGATCAATGGGAAAGACATAGAAAAACCCAATGATGGAGAATACAGAAGAGAACTGAAGAGGTAGGAACACTGCTGACCAAGATAAGTGGACTGGGACGTCTTCGAGGTGGAAACTGGCTGTTGGTTCTCTCTGCATTGACTTGCAACTAATTAAGCATTTTCCTAAATCAGAAACCAATGCACTGCCTTGTGAAGGAGTGAGGAACTAGTCTCTATTTCACTAAAAAGCCTAATTGGTTGACACAATTAATATGGAAATAGAAGTGAGAATCATTGTAGTATGAGAAAGAGAGATGGGAAGAGATTCATGAGCCATTTTCAAATCTGCTCAGCCAAGTAAAATTCACAGTAGGAGGTTCAGCAAACTGAATGGGACCACCTCAGAGCCATTAGCATGTGTATCTGAGAACTCATGCAGAATGGATGAAGTTCCAAAAGACTGTAAAAGGGCAAAAACAGCACTACTTGAAAACCAGGGGGGAAGAAAGTAGACCAAGAAACTATATACAGTTTATCCTAACTTAACATTCCTGCAAAACTACCATAATAAACTAATTGAAAGCAAAATGGAAAATAACAGCCTTCATAAATTCGTACATTACAGATCATGTCAAACCAAATTATTTGACTTTATGACAGGGTAACAGGGTGATGGATAAAGAAGAAGCAGCAGATATAATTTCTTTTGACCACTGAAAAGCTTCAGGCAGCATTTCACATGACAGTTTCACGCAGAAGCTAGGGGTCTAGATGATCCCACTGTAAGGTGGCTGCATAGCTAGGTGCAAAAGTAAAGCTTGGAAGAATGGTTTCAATAGCTTGCTGTCAAACTGTAGGGATATATCAAGAAAGGTTGCACAAAGGCCCATCATAAGCTGGACACTACTTATTGCTACCACTATATCTTGTATCAAGGATAAAGAGGATATTTACTGCATTTGTATACATCTGTCTACAAACACTAAGGATGGTGCGATTTGAATTGAAAGTGATGTTGACTGACAGGAATCAGTCAGACTGAAATAGTTACGTTTGAATTATATAATGACAAGTGAGAGGTTTTACACAGTGGTAGAAAAAAATCAAGTGCAGAAGTATAAGCTGGAAAAGGCTGGCTTGGCCTTAATTTTCCTATGAAGGTTTCCTGGTTGCAAACCAAACATGACTTGAAATCTTATTTTTTTCTGCTCTTTAATTTTTAAGACAATCATGTTGGATGGATGATATCCACAGTTGGAGAAAGGTGTCTTCCTGTGCCCCCGGTTTTAGTCAGGTGTACCGCCTCTTCTCTTCTTGCACCTATGTTCTGATTTAACAGCTAATGTGTTTAACAATGGATTGTCCATCTCTGCTTTTATCATCTGACAGTCACCATAAATTTCATCTTTATGCTCTCCAGAACTATGAAGTTTTTTGTCTTGGACAGCCTTCTTCAGCAGCCAAGACAGGTAACCTGCATCAGAAATTCAAATCCCTGTTTATTTCCAGTTGATGGCTACCGTGTTTGCTTGATCTTCAGGCTGCTTTAGTGAGAACGCTTCTGGAATGCTGCTGTGAATATTACTTGCTGTCTCCAGGACAGTGAGGCCACTCCCTTGTTAGACTGCATTGTTAAAATAATTAATCTCACTACATCTCATCTGAGGGATGTAGTAAGATTAATCAGGTTTAGCTGATAATTTCTTGCGACACAGGAAAGGATTAAGCAGTTGCTTGAGGTCAGGTCCAGGGCCCACCCCTATATAAAGTTCTAAACCATTCCCCTAAAAATGTATTTATATAACTAAATAAATATCTGTATATTTAATTACTCATATAATTTATAAATTTGTACAATTTCTAGACATGCATGTATTTATATTTGCATATGTGTGGCGTATGTAGCAATCAAAATGGAGGAATTGGGCATCTCTAAATACCTGAAGTGATTGAAATTTGGAGTTATTTATCAACCCTAAGCAGATTAATGAAATTTAAGAAAGTAACTGGAAAAATGTCTAGGGATTGAGACCTGTTGCATTGTAGAGATAGTGGACATTCTTACTAGGCTAGACACATTTAGCCGAGTGTTTAAAAAACCAGCATTAACTCCATAACACATAAAGTTGCAAGGCAAAACTCTTTTAGTGAGATGGTATGAACGATCCATGAAGTTACCCAGCTGTCATTAAAGGAAAGAAAGTGGGTTTGTACTACACATGAGCTTTTACAGGAGAAGACTGAGTGCCTATGATCTCAGGTAAACAGAATTAAATTTAAGCTAGATTTTCATCTATTTCTGAAATTCAAAGCTTGTTCTAACTTATACCCTCATGTATTTAAATGTGAAGCCTCTGCATTTTCACTCCTTGAGCTGATATTCTAGTGAGATTTCTTCCTGGAAGAATTAGATTACTCCACTCTGAGTCACGCAAGAGCCTGGTGAGTTTAAAATATTTAGTATGAGTATGATTAGCTCTGTATACAATGACATAAATATGAAGGTGCTCTGCACACAAATGACTGAAATTTTTTTAAGGCAAGTATGAGGTATTAACAGTCTCTTAATTAGAGCAGACACTGTATTTACATAATTCATCTTGATTATAAATGTTCAGATAAGGCTCTGGGAAACTGTACTGAACCCTCTTCAGAAATGCTTTCACCACTTTAATATTCAGGGATACACCAGACAATGTGCTGAATATTTGGAAAAAATTCTCAACTATGAGGGTGGTGAGACCCTGGAAGTCGTTTCCCAGAGAAATTGTGGCTGTCCCATTCCTGGCAGTGCTCAAGGCCAGGCTGAAAAGGGCTTTGAGCCACCTCGTCTAGTGGAAAATGTCCCAGCCCACAGCAGGGGGCTTAGAACTACATGATGTTCAAGGTTTCTTCCAACCCAAACTTGTCTATGATTTTATGATTCTATAATATTCAAACAAAGTACAGTCTAGTTGAGGATTCGGTGGACTGTATTTTTGCTTTTACTAGGGCTTTTAGATTATGAAGATGTATAAAGATTGGCCTCTTGAAATAATGAACTACTTATTGATTTCATATTAATAGTTAATCCAAATGGAAAAAATACTGAATTGTGATTGTATAAAATATTTGCATTACTATGATTGAATGTCATTCATGAGATTTGGTTTGTCTCACTGATTTTCTTTGTCAACTTGGCTTAACTAAATTACCAATGACAGATTTTTAAATGAACAAGACCTTTGTTTAAATAACGGCAGGATATACTGCAGTCAAAAAAGTGAAATGGAGGGCCGCAGATAACTCAGTAACCCAGTGACTGGGGTTTTCAGCCGACATGATGTGGCGGGACCTGTGCTGTTTTTTTAATCAAAGACCAATATGAAGGAAACTGTGTCAATTGTTAAGTCCTTATGAAAAAGAGGATTTTCATTGGAATATTTTAAGAGTAAAACCTACCTATTTAGTTGCCTACTTCGTAAGAAGGGTCAGATATTGCAGGTCCTTAGTGGTTATGGTTATGTAATCTGCAGTATGAAAGAGATCTCTTGTGTGTGTTTATTGAGTGTCTTTTCACTCCTGTTCCAGGCTAGTTACTTATTCAGTGCCTAGGTTGCTGTCCAGAGACACCTAGACCTTCCCACTAGCAGCATTAGTACCCATCACATCTCTGTCACCCTGAGTAATTCCAGTAAGTCAAGATGCTTAAATATTAGACATTGTCATACAAAGCATCTGTGACCTCAGGCACACAAGAGAAGGAAACATGTCTTCTACTTCATCAGGAAAGGCTCCATCTGCAAGGCTAATGCACAGAGTGAAGATGCACACTAGTAGCATAAAAATCTGGACTATGAATCCCATGCAAATGAATGGGATTTCATACACAAATGAAGTAGTATTTAAAATATATTTTAAAAAGCTTTCTTAAGGATAGCCTACTCACTGCTCTAAATTCAGGCAGCTCTTCATGCACTCTGCTTGAAGAGTAGACTCTCTATTACACAGACTGAGTCTATGTAGTGGTGCTTTGCTGCACTAAAGTCCTTTCTCCGAATCTAGCCCTAATCTCCTTTTCCTGGTATAATATAGTAATCAACTTAGAAGAGACAGTAAAAACAGACCCAGCAAGATCACTCTAGTACCTGAAACTATTTCTAGCTGCCTTTTAAAAATCAACAATAATTTACACTGGCAGTTATCAATTGCTCAGACATTACTACTTTTTAAAAATAATCAGATGAGTTACAAAAGGGGCAAAGAAAACTACAAATTTCCTAGAATTTACAATTGAATTTGCTTGTAGCTCTCTTGAAATAAGCAGCGGGCATAAATAGGACTGAGCATCAGAAAAACTGGAAAAAAAAAAAAAGAAATCTGTAAAGTTGAATAAATGTTATTTATCAAGTATACTGCTTTTGTAGTAATACTGACACAGTAAGTGTGCACTATATTTGTGAGGTAGGAAATAAAGTATATTAAAAGTTAAACCTATTGCCTAGGAAATAAATTTCTGCCATAACAAAGATATCTTTTAAAGCAAGCAGTAAAATTAAATCTTTCATCTCTAAATTTTATTCAACCAGTCCACTGTTTTCAACATATTCATAAGCAATTTAATGTGCTAGAAGACAGTAAGTGTAGAGTAAAGTACAGAGTATTTTCATCTTTGCAGCTTGGAACTGCACGTTAGTCTGGGGCACATAGTGCTGGATTTCACAAATTCAGTCCAGTCATAGTGCCTCTCTCAATGCAGACAACTCTGTTTCTATTCCTTTGATTGAAATAAGTGGTTGATTGTGTTATCCATATGAGCAGCAGGCTGAATAACAAAGCTTAAAGGGCACATGATTGTCTTCTTGCCAATGACAACAAAAGAATAATGGCATGTTGCCACCTTCTGTCATTGTAAGCCTTCCCTTGATTCTCCCCTCTACAGTTTTGAAAGAGGAAATTTAGCACTGGTTAATACAAGGCAATATGTTGTGGAATCATGGAATAATACCAAAGACTCAAGGTTAATGTGTTCTAAAAGATGTTTTATTTTCTTTCCTTTAAAATTAATGATATTTTCAATGGTTTTTAACAGTGTAAATGAAACTTTCTGTTGATAAGAGTTTGACTTACTCTAACTGGAATATAGTGCAGAGGAGATGTGATTGGATCTTGTAGCAGGTGGAATCTTTTAAAATCCTTTGGAGATTACAGCAGATAAAAGACTGTAAGACTGTATGCATAAAAATACATTGAAACTTGCAATAATTCTGTCTACCCAGACTGAATTCCTTTGGATTTTCTCATGCAGTATTTGCAGAATAATTTCCATGAATGTTTTATGAGGTGAGACATAGCAGGTTAGGGTGTACTTGGCATGAAACTATTTACACATTTCTGGTGTGATATGTGCTTTGTAAAGTTTGTCAGGAGAAACGTACCATATTGATATCAGATCAACATGTCCTGATGATCCAGGAGATGATCATTTCACAGCATCACCCTGTGAAATGAGTTGATACTTCTGTTTAATATAAAGGTCTGTGCATTTGGTTAAACATTTTTTGTTGCATTACAAAAGAGCTTTTATTTCTAATGGTTTTATTTTGTTAAAATATCTTTGAATGTTATTGATTGGATGAGATTTAATTAAATTCTCATTTAGCAATTAAATTTTAGATGAACTAAGTGATTTTTGCTGTAGCTTATTTTTAAATATCACAATTTGCATATGTGTATCAGTCAAGGTTAGCCAAGTTACTTGCTATTCATAAATGTCTATGATACTGGCAACTCAAATCATGTCATTTTTGTTTCCTAATTAGATGTCTCAGTCAACTATAAATCAGAAGTAACAAGTAGTTGGTGCACAGAAATTAGTTTGTTCACACATGCTTTACTCTACTTGTGATTAGAGGACATGTCATACATTCAAATATGCATTCTAATAAGAAATCCTTCATGAAACATCATGAACATTGCACTGTGAGATGCAAGCTTGACTGAGCAAAGCATCTGTTGATGAGAGCCTTCTAGATGCTTGAAAATTATTTCAATGAACCAAGCATCCATTGCTAGATCTAATTTACAAGTGTTGTAAAATGTAAATAAGGCTACAGTTTAATAAGGAGCTCACAAGGAGAAAGTTCTTCAGTAGCTTATTAGAGTGAAAGGAGTAGATAGCCCTGTCTGAATGGATCTCAGCAAAGTGCAAACTTTGGTTAATTGGTTTTTTAATATATAACTTTTTACATGAGTTACTATTCAACTGTGAAAGCCTCAAATTATAAAACTTGTGTCTATCCAGCTGGATGTGTGTGTCCTTTGTCTATTCTGATTACATATGGAAGAGGTTCGTAATACCTACCAATTTGTTGTACTAAATATTATGAAATAATTCCTTTTACCTTTTATTTATAGAACTCCTAGCTACAAGAAACTAGAATCCAAAAATATAAAGCTCAATTATTTCCTATGACAATTGTGATTGAATAGACAAAAGAATACAATTACTCAGTACCACTTCTCGACATATGTGGTTTTTGTTATTCCATATAAAGAGCATATTTCTGCTCGTATAGGCACAACAGCAGTTAAATAATAACATCAATAATTCTCCTGAAATAAGCACTGCATCAGCAGTTAGAAGCAGAACAAGTGTGAGGCAGCTCTTAGGTAACCAGCTGGGCTGAGAAAAGATAGAAGTGCTGAGGTAGGAGATTTGTGGAGTCTCTGAGGGAGTTCAAGCCTGCATTTCCCCCTCTTAGGATTAAGACTCCCACATCTAGAAGATGTAAGACCCATATTCCATCACAGCCATCTAATCCTGACACTGGGTCAGAATTACCTTGCTGGTTAATGACTTAAACTTAAATTAGGATTTTCATGCCAACACCAAACTTTAGGAATCTAGCATGTTTCAGGGAATACCTTTGTAACTTCTTGAGACACCATTCCCACAGCTATATCCTCGGATTAATTAGATAGCAGAAGTTCATTAATGACTTGGCAGTGGCATAGCTTGTACCTTCCTCTAGGAAAGAGATTAATAACACAGAAAATGCAGAGATTGCATACATAAGATGATATGTATTTACATTTGATGTTTCAAACCTCTGAAAATCTGATGCCAACTCTCAATAGAGAAGCTGAATAGTGTTATTAAAATAAGACTTGCTTCACGTGGCATCCCTTAATCCAATGGAAAAGAAAGGAAACAGGTAGTAGCATGTTCATTAATGTTGTTTCTGTTCATTTATTTTTAGTGAGAATTTTGTATAAAGTGCAGCAAAAAGCTAATCTTTGATGGAAATCATTGAATTGGTCCCTACAGAGGACAAAAAGAGGAAGGAAGATCTTTTAAAGTGATAGCTGATTTTTGCAATCTGCTAATGATTCCCTTAGAGACTCCTGAAAGCATTCTGGAGACAAATGAATAAGAATTGCAGTACCAATGGTTTTCTCTGGAAAGGCACTATTGCTGCAAAATTTCTTGTCCCAACCAGAGTGAGAAGGATAATTTGCAAGTGCAATTACTCCCTGATATTTGAGACTATGTAATGTGGACCACATTTGCTGAGAGAGCGTGCCTGCATCCCTATATACTGAGCTCATTTGTCAGCAATTACTTCACTGACAGTCCATTCAAGTTTAGAACACAAGTAAATAAGCACATGGTACATCTGTGCTTTATTGACGCAACTAGAGGCCACCCTCTGAAGCATCTTAGATGGAAATGAGGTAATAAGCATGAGGGTAACAGAATGTGTAACTCTGATACAATGAAAAATCAAGAAGTATTTCCCACGCTCAGATCTATTATAAAATATTTGTAAGATTTTTGAAAGACCCCTGCTAAATTCTAATTAAATAAAATCCCATAAGAACATAAGGATTGAGATCTCTGGTTAAAAAATAAAACACTGAATTATAAATTGTTGAAAAGTAATTTGGTTGAATCCATCTTGGGATATTTTAACTTCTGGAAGGTCAAAATAGGCAAATATTTTTCTTTGATAGAAGACCAAAAGGACTTTTGGCTTGGCCTAGGAAGAGATTTTTTTGCAAGCAGTTGTCCTTGAGAGCTGTCTGTTCTTATAGCAGTAGGCTTCCTGCTTGCAGAGACAGAATTATAGCATTAAGCAAGAGATAGACTTTCAAATTTTTCAAAGCCTCAGCTGAAGGGAAGGCTTAATTATCCCTGAATTGCTGGAGGGGTGTGAGAAATGACAAGTGTGAGAGAAGCAGAACCTGACCGCATTGCAACCACTATTGAGAAAGAAGAAGTGAAGTGTGGCTAGTTATAATTTCATTGCCTTCCCTCTCCTTAAACTTCATTGCCACATTGTGTTTGCAGGACTTGACTTCATGACCACATCTATACTGCTGAATGTATCTGACTGTCTGAAAGTGTCTGACACAATGTGAAGGCTGTGATAGGGCCCAATGGCATGTTTTTTTAATGGAATGAAATTAAAGGAGGTATGGTGACTTCTAAACGTTAGTGACAGGGAAGAATTCAATACCTTCTGGAGCAGCATTGAAGGATTGTTAGGCAAAGGGTGACAAATCTGGTACTGTCTCACTATACTGCGTACTATTTTTGAACTCAGCATTGCAACACCCAGAACAGCACCCAGGTGTGTTCATAAAAAAAAATCTCTCTTCATCTTTTCACTTGTTATTAGCATTTCTATAACAGTAGGAGGAAGTCAGCAAAACTTTAATATACTGTATTCATTAGGCTGAAGTTGACTTTAACCCTTTAGACTCACAACAAATAGCTGTAGAACTATGGTATAAACTGCAAAAAATCTGAAATGAATATCAGAAGTCATGGACATGCATATTTTCTAAGTTTAATACAGAATCGCCACATCTTGCTCTTATCCATCTTCATGAAAGGTATTGCAGTCTATAAACTCATCTGCCCATCCCATCTCTTTGGGAAATTAATTGTCACCTTAATCTCATCTAGTTTGTCAGAATCTGCCCTCTGGGTTTCTTACAAAGTTTTCCAGCAGTAGCAACACAACAAATGTTGTGCAGTAGATTTTTCTGGGAAGTTCCTGACATGAGATTTACTCAAAAAAAATCACCTTGAATTGTAGTAGCACGTGGGTAAGGTTCAAAGAAATAATTGACTTATTCTTTTCAGCAACTTCCTCAAAACTTGCAGCTGCCTTTGTGCCAGTGCTTTGCCTTCTGTCCTACAGCATTAAGTTAGGGTTTTTGAGTGCCCAATTTAAAACACTTCCATGCAAAGACTGCCAAAGCTAGTTTTGAACCTGATCTGATATGTTCTGTATAGAACTAAAAATCTGCTTGGGCTGTCAGATTATGTGGAACTGCATAGCTGAAGTAGACTTCCTTACAAAAATCTGCATGTACTTGTATTTGGCACTACAATTGGTCCATGTGGCTTCACCCTTCTTCCCTGTTTTCACCGAAAAGTAATGAAGCCATGTTATGATTCCTCCCCATTTTCAGCTGACAGGTTGAATCTAAAACTTATGCAAGATACAATAAATATTTTCCTTTTTCAATTCAATGCAGGCAATAAGACAGATGCAGAACTTCTTTGTGATTGTAACTGGAAGAGAAGAACACTCATAAGATTAATCTAAAGGCCAACCTACTATCTGCCTATAATTTTTCCTCTAAAATATAGGTCAGATTATTACTAAGTTTGGTTGTGTTTTAAGTTCCAAGCATTACCATAGTTTTAAGAAGCCATCAGTAAATTTAAAGTATGGTTGAAAGTTCTAAGTTGCCTTGGGATTTTAGTATTCATATTGAGACTCAAAATGGAAATTATTTCAAATACTTATTTTAGATCTATGAATATTTTAAAAGACCAATTTAATGTGTAGGATGTAACACAGGGCCTGAAGGCCGTTTGCAAAACAGTTAAATGAGGTAGTCTCTGTATTTTCACTTGAAGTTATTTTAAAATACAGATCATTTCTAGACAGTAGCATATGAAGCTTTTTGCTTGGGTTTTGTTAATTACAGCATATATAATTTTTAAATAGTAAAAAATTACCTAGCCTTATTCTTTTCTTAAAAGTAGCAGGTGACTACAATAAGCACCAGCTTGTTATTTCAAGCAAAACTAAGCACAAAAGCACAGAGAATACCCATATATAATATTAAAAATAATAATTCATTTAAAAAAAAAAGGTTTTTTAGTAGTTATTGACATTAGCAGGTTAGGGAAAGACACAGGAATTGAGGAATTTATTTTAGAATTTAACTGTGAAAGCCTCAGTCATTCTCCCAGGTTGCTACTTCTGCTGTCAGTATAAATTCGTATTTACCTGTCACAGGAATTATTACCAATGCTAATAATATTACAGTCCCAAGACTTTCTTCCAGAGAAGTGGTGTTTAAATACTATGATTGATAGCCTTATTTCACATGATAGGAAACAAATCAGGAGTAAGAGTTCTGAATTGCAAATATTACAGATATCATTACAAATTATAATCATAATAAATAATGACCCAGGTGTTTGACATTCTTTTCCCCCACAGCTGGTAAATGCTGACAATCATGATAGCATCTATGTACTACTGTGAATACAAGGGAAAGAAATAACGATCAACTGCATAAGATCAGTTCTTCCACCTGCTGCGCAGAGAAATTGCTGTGTGATGTTTCTGGAAATGTGACTACATACATGACAGTAATGTGCTGAATACAACCCCAGTACTGCCTGGTTTTCCTCCCTTGGTCCAGTAAACGCTGTCCCAGAAAATACATGGGCATAAAATGGCCCACTCCACAGTCTTCCTTCCTGAAAAGTTAGAGCTGACAGATAATCTATCATTTCTTTCCTATTCTTTTATTAAACTTGATGATGACTTGGCATCCCAGATTCCTATCTTCTAAGGCATGTACTGGCTCAATTCCCTCAAAGGAGTCTTACAGCCAAGTTGAGACAACACAATGATAAACCCAAAGCCAGGAAGGTTGTGCTAGCAAGACATTAAAACAACCAACAACATTAAAGCTTCAAGAAAGAAGACCTGAAGTATTGATTCAGGCAAGCATGCCAACTTTTGGGTCACTCTTCAGTAAGAAGAGTAAGATAGCAGATACACAGGGGTACTGATTTTTGGAGGATCGAAGTAGGCAAACACAGCAGTGAGCCTGACATCGAAACACTCTGTGGAGCACCTTTCAGTTTCTGAGGGTTACACAGAATATGCTGCTTCTAATGAGCTCCATTTTCAAATAATTTCTAGGTTCAGAAGGATACAGGCAGAAGTTACTCAACCACTGATCCTAGCTACAAAGCCAGAAGTGCTTTACAGTGTAGAGAAGTGCTCTCTATTTTAGAGCATGTTATTTAAAAATACACTTTTGAGACACTCTAAATGACAACATGCATATTGTATCTTTTTAAAAACAGCCTCAACTTTTATTTGTGCTCTACTAAGTTGATTTTTTTCTTGGTTTCCCTCCTTTTTTTCTGATTTTTGTTGGCTTTGTTTGTTTCTCTTTAGAACTCAACTCCATGGTATGATATATAACATCATAGCATGTCTTTGTTTTCATTTTGCAGTAATTTTCAGTGAAATGTAACATTTATTTTATTTAGTTTTAACCTTAGCCAAGTGTGGAATTTCAGTTTTTGTGATTCTGGGTTTTTTTTAGTGAGGTTTCTTTTTAATAGAAGCTAAACTTTAGTTTTAGTGGCAGATCAAATAAATGGTCAAAGAAAAGCTGAGGAAAGTTTCAGCATTACTGTAAATGTAAAGAAAGATATGCATCATACAATTGGGAATAATTTGGTAGAGTTTCAAGACACTAGAAGACTTAAACATAGTAACAGACTCTTCTGCATTTTTTAATTAACTTAAATAAAAACCAACAATACAATGCCAATGCTCTCCCACCCAAAATAACTATTAAGTCTGTTAAAAATGGTAGGTTACAGAGTAAAATAACATTTCAGATCAAAATATGTTCTTGGTTACAACTAACACTGAGTAATGTGTTTAAATCAGTGGAGACATCCTAATGAAAGAGCTGCAAAGCGGTTTCACAAGATAGTTGCGTCAGTTATAAAATAGTGTGAGACTTCCCATGCTGCTTATCAAATATCTGTCAGTATCACAGAGGGGGAGAGAGGTGAGCAAAAGCTTCACTACATAAAAGGGAGACAATGTCTGAAACCACACTGCAAACTGGAAGCTCAGGGATTCAACTAATTAATGAAACAAATTCCCTGTTAGAAAGTTTTCCCATCTTTTTTGAGATATATTTATATATAAATATATATATGCATATTTAAAAAATTGTTAGAGCACCTATTTTTCCAATGCCCTGCCAATTATTCTGTGGAGTCTGTGGTACAGAGCAGCTTAGGAGACACAATCAGGGAGCAGAATGAGGGCCTTGCTGCACTAAACAACCAACACACAGTCAAGCTGACAGTAGAAAGATGACTATTTGCATTTGAAAAAGGGCGAAATGAATTTGCTACACCAAGGTCTTAATCCTTCTATTTCTAGTCCTGCAGGTAGCTTAATTCAAGTCAATGGGATCATTTGCTTGAGTAAAACAAGCAGGATTTAGTTCCTCCTCAGTGCTATGCATTAATTAGCATGAGGGAAGAGAACACTAAAGAAGTCATACAACAGGCTTGTTTTTGAGTCTTTGTGTCTGCCTGAGAGGAAGAGGGACACTCAGAACTGCTGTTTTTCCTTTCAAAGGACAGATTGTGTGCACTGCTCTTTTTACATTTCACTCTTTCATCAGGGAACAATAAACGATACTACATTTCCTCTATAAGGCCTGTTTGTACAGGAAAATTTGCTAGTGCATTTGTAGAAGTTATAATCATACCAGTGTAACAACCCATTGCTAATGCTGTTATGTCAGAATAGTTGCACAATAAATTTCTCCATTTTAGAGAGCACCTTTGTTCTGAAATTATGATCATATGACAGGTGGCTGCACTGCTACTCCTACAGAAGTCCTCACTCCCCAGGCTTATTCCTTATGTAGTTAAAATGTCCTCCTGCAAGCTGGTTGGTGCTGTCACTGGAGAAATACTCAGTTTTATGTTTACAGAGAACTCCAACAATCTCTACAAGATCTCTTCTACATGTGCTTATCACAAGCACCCACAATGCCTCCTGTCAATATAATTCAGGAATTAATCCCCATCCAACAGGGAATTTGGGGTTGCAGATGCCAGCCATATAATCTGGGCAATTATATGGCCAACTTGACCTCACTCCACTGTGATGCTTGTTAGCCCTTTGCTGCCTAATCTCCAAAGCCACCTCTTCCCTTCTAGCTAAACACCCGATTTAACTCAAACCTTTTTTGATAATACAGACAATTTATATGGAGAAGCAGGTTTTTAGGAAGCTGGTGGGATCCCATGAGGGTAAGGTAAGAGAGGGTAGGGGAAGATCTGTAGAGCTCTAAGGAAACTACAGAGAGGGCCTATAGATACCCAAAAATAAAGGTTGAGATGCTGTGAGAAGGCACCACTCCCTCATTTCTCTCCAAGACCATTGCTCCCTTTCAGAACTTTCTCTTTCATGCGGTGATCTCAACAACCATTTTACTAAATACTTTTCACTCTCCAGAGTTACCCAAGTTGTAGAAAAAATAAAAGGCTACCCCACTGTCATGGGTTCAGCAACAGCAGTCATTTTTCTTTAAGCAGTAGCTGGTGTAGCACTGTGTTTTGGATTTTCAGC
>JASSUY010011977.1:0-17783 GCA_032466535.1 Forpus xanthops
ACTAAAAATCCATAACACAATACTACACCAGCTACTGCTTAAAGAAAAATGACTGCTGCTGCTGAACCCATGACACTTTGGCACCATTTATTTTGCCCCAATCATACGCATTTGCAGTCACCTGATATTGCCATCTCAGATAGGAACTTAATTAAACTGGTCTTTATTTTTGACTGCCATACCATTTCTAAGTGTACCAGTTTATACACCTACCCTATTGGTTCATAAAGACTTGCCCTTCACATTGCTTTTACAGGCTAAGTCTTGCACACCCTACTACAGTCAACACAACTCGCAACACAAAGTCTCTTTTTGGCCTCCTCATTGTCATGCACAACCAGAACCTATCTTTAAATTAAGACCTATGGTAGTGCTAACTGCTGGAGATGAACTGTGAAAAATTTTGAAACAGACCTCATTTAGTGAATTTCACTTCTTTTTCTTGGTATTAACTTCAACACTTACAAAACCATCTGCTGAAGTTCTTAGGTGAGTGTCTGATAAATGTATATGTCAGTCTGTGGGTATCTGTGAACACAAGATAGTTCACTCCTTGCAACAGCTCCTGCAATACTTGCACTGGGGAGATTAGCATGTAACATTGCTGGTGTTTTTCATCTTTGCCCTTTGGAAGTAATTCTGCCCAAAACCAGAAGCTGCATCTTGGTACAAAACCACCCAGACATTCAATGAACCTTGATTATGGACAAAAGTGTGGCATCCCTTTGTGGATATCTAGACAAACTTGAGTGGAAAACAAATAAGAAAGTTATTTGTGAATCACTTCAGTCCTGTGACATGGAGGGCACACAGGCTGCCATGGCTTTGGCATGCTTTCACTACTCTTGCCACAGACAGCTGGCCTTAGACACCTTTTGCTGTGTACAGAGCTGTATACCAAAACGTAGTGGGTCACTTGGTACTGATGCACATGTTGATATCCAGATTCTTTAAGACTCATTTATTGGATTGAGGAGAAGGATGTGGTGAAGCTTCCTTCTACTTCCACTCTATTCATTCACAGCTGTGTAAAGATTTTTTAGCCCTTGCAATGTTACTGATCCCTTTTAACCCTCCTCCACTCAAAGTAAGCTGCTCTTGCTGTTGTAACAACTCTTCCTAGATTTTTTTTTTCCTTTATTCACAATGTACCAGGATGCTTTCCTCACCTTTCAGCTATCTGGAGAGCTAGTCACTGATCCTGTGTGTTTCCCTTCTCTTTCATCCTGGTCCTACTCTGCTGCTGCTGCTAAAGAATGGGAAGATCTTAAAGTAGCAAAACTAGTGGTGTCTTTTGTGAGAATTTGGAAGCACAGCCTCTAAATCCCTTTCCAAGCTGAAATATCTCCTATTTTTGCCAGTATTTCTTCTCTCCCTCCCTCTAAGTCTAGTCAAAGGGTAGAGCTTTAAAAGCAGTCAGATGCAATATAGTCTAATCATCGTTACTGTGTTAAAAAGTTGTTGGCATGGAAGCCCCTGAGTAGCCAGCTTGGTAGTATTTATTGGGATTTAAGAGCTTACGATAATTATGATGTCCAGTAACTGCCTGGATTGATGTGTGAGAGGAGAAAGAAAGGAAGAGCGAAGCATATCTTCTTGTTAGGAAATATACAAGATCAATAAATGGATGGATGGATGGATAGATATGGATGGATGTTTACTCCATCCTTCATTGCTATGTTTTGCCAGAGAGCTACCCTTATTCTTCTAACGTATCTTGCAACAGTTTCAAGAAAGATTAGACCTACCTGTATATTGGGATCATGAGTAGATTTTGTAGTGACTTTTTCCAATCTTAGTGATCTTAAATTTTCAGCACCTACATACCTTCAGAAGAATATGTTTTTAGTAAGATTGTCTTTTTAAAAAACTTTCCTTCCAAAACAATGATGCCTTAGCAGGTGAGTGTCAATTATATGGATGAAACTCACTGGAGACAGCATATTTTAGATGACTCTGGAAGCTTGCAGACAGAGAAAATTTATGGCAGATTCCCACCAATGCACCTTTATCTCTTGAAAGTTCATAACCTTGCTGGGGTCTTTACTTGCCTATTCCAGTGGGCTGGAGCTATCTCTTTGGCCCTTGCTATGGTAGAAGTGTCATTCTGGCTCTTTTTTGAAAGCCCTAAGAAAATATGGAATGTAGCAGGTTTTTGGGTCTCCGTCACAACCTGAGGTGAAGTTCCCTTCTTATGATCTCATTGCTTCCAGACAGGGAAGGATTGCTTAGCTTTTTCCTTTTTCCCCAGAGAATAAAAAATAAAATAAAAGCTTGTTTTAATGAATCTCTTCATAAAAAACTTTCTGCTACCATGAAGTGCAGGCGGCAGTCATTTTCAAGATGATGAAGTCACATAATTTGGTGGACTCACCATTACTATAATAGCACTTAAGTATAAAATGAATCTTAAATTAATGGTAAACCCAGTAGTAAATGTTCCATATACATTCATGCCCACACTGACACACAATTCTGACGCACAATTACTTTCCCTTAGTCTATGAAAAGGGATTTTGAAATGTTGGGGTCCAAAGAGGTCTGGAGATCAGACTTGTTTTTATTATCTGGGATTTCAGTGGAGCTCTTGAATGTTTATTTCATATTCTTTAAGCAGAGCTTCCTCATCTGCTTTTTACTTGTTCCCTGGGATCCTCCCCTGGGCTGTTGCATGGGAGCCTGGCAACCACAGTAGTCTCTGATGAGATTAGTCACAGTAATGCTGCAGTTAAGCTCCTTATAGTGAAGCCTGGGAGAGCTGGTAATATTATCCAAAGAGCAAAAGGCTAAAGCAATGTTTGACCTGTGTTGTTTTGTTTAAATTATGCCTTGAGGTGGTGTCAGGCTCACTGCAAATATATAGGTATATTTCCTGCAGGGCTACTATAGGGCACGTGACATTCAGTATTACAGTGCACCTATGACACCTGGGTATATGTAGTACCCTGTTTATTTCCATCTCTTTGGAGGCTATAAAATCACACGGGAGAATGTGCTTCTGCTGGCTAGGGTCTTAGTTAATTTTTTTCTCTTTCATGCACCAGAGGTAAGTTACACTGAGTACTAAAGTTAGCTTGACACTTAATGCAACAGCATGAAGAACATGAAAAGAAGTAATGCTGCTGAATGGCAAGTTAATAATTTGCAATGGTTTTTCCAGCTGAAAACGCTTTTCTCTTCCAGTACAACAGCATGAATTTTCTGCAGTTGCCATTTTCACTATTTGTGTGTCATCCCATAGGGGTGTTGCAAGTTGCTTTGTGTAATTAAAGTGTGTTATTTTGGCTATAACTGGATAAACATTATTTGATACATTTTGTAATCTTCTCTTAAGTAGGTTGACCTTGTATGACTTTTATTTTGTGATCCCATGGAAATGTCCCTTGACTAGTGTCCTGCTTGAGCACACAGGCATGAAACTAACATCTATCTATGATTCTATATAAGCCCTGAGAACAATGATATGCAGATAGTCTCTTTGCATGGTCAATTTGCAGTTCCTGATTAGCATGGCATTACACTGTCTCATTAACTACAGAATTGAAACCTTCAAAAATAACCCCACAAAAAAACAAATTAGTGGCATCTCTGAATGAAAAATTCTGATTGTTGGAGACAATTGTATCTGATAGTATTGAGGGCCTTCTCTACTTTTTAATCTCAGAAGACAAGCTAACAGACAGCTTATGTAGCTTTAAAAGGCTTGATATGGGGTTGTCTTCTTTTTGTTTTCCCCAGAGAACTTACTTAGTTCATGGAGAATATTACAATTTCCTTCTCTTGCCACCACCTCTTTCTGCTCTTCATCCAGCTCTGTGATGTAGAGTTAGGAGTCTTATTAATTGTGTGTAGATCAGGGGCTGGGTTAAAATTACTTAGAGAAAACACATCCTCCCCTTATCCCACTGCAACTCTCCAAAGACTTTATTATCCCAAAATGTGCAACACTGGAGCTTTTCCTTCTCTATTTGCAGTGAGGTGGGTCAAAAGTGAAGCAGGGCAAGAAGCGGAGCCTGTGCTCTACTAGTATGTCCCCAGATCCTCACTTCTTTATAACTCAGAGCTTGGGCTTCAGCTCAGTTTCACCATGTGCACTCAAACTTACTTCTCTTGCATCATCCACAAAGGCTCATCTGAGTTTCTGTTGAGATGAGATGGTGCACATCTTGCACATCTTGCCCTCTTGCCCTGTACAGCAACTCTGCTGATATTTCTTGGGCCTGGGCCTCTGGCACCTGCTTGCTTTCTGAGATGGGAATCAGTGAGACACTCAGTCCCTGGTTCTCTTCATCAACAGGGCTACGCAAAGCACTGCTCTTAATCAATTGCCTCCAGACATACTTTCACTGTTGCCTTCTGTGTATGTGCAATGTTTTCTGAACAGGCTATATTGTCTGTGCTGCACATGATCTCCCTTTGTTTCAGCCACATGATACTGCACAATAATTGAATGTTTGCAGGTGCAGAATGAACATGGGAGAGGGAAATGCATGAGATTTCCCAGCTAAAATAGCCAAGAGGCAATGTATCCTGTGGAGTACTAAAATTTAACATTGACCTGGTCTGACATAGAAGGGTAAGAGTAGTTTGAGCAGTTCAGCAATGCAGTTTCTTCCAGTACAGATTTAAATTCAAGATTTTTTCTTTTTAGTGTCTCCCAATAATCCAAACCATAAAAGCAGTTCAGAAATTACTCTTTACACTGAGAATTGCCCATTTCTTTATTTATTATTGAGGGAGCCTAGGATATACTTTTCTAAGATTCAGAGTTTTACAGGGCAAAGAAAGCTGTGCTTGTATTTATGAAAATTTGGTCTGTTATTTTCAAGACATTCAATGGGTCAGGGGAAATATGGCTTAACTCCAGAAGAGGAAATAGGACATCAGGTGTAATCATCCAGCAAAAGCCAGGCTAATGGTGGGACATGAGTGGGGGAAAAGGACAGATATGAAAGGTACAATGTCACAAATCTAGTTAGAGATCTTAAAGAAAGTGTTCAGTTCCTAAACTGTGTTCAGGGCACATGCTCTCCCCCTCTCTTGTCAAGAACATGGGAAAATAAAAGTTGTGCAGGAATAAGGAGTTGGGATTTTAGCTACTCTGTAGTTTCTCTTTAGGATGTCAACCACATCAGTAAGTGCCTGCTGCATGCTGTCTCTACAGTTTGTCATTTGTTTATTTCTTAGTTATTTGAATCAGTGTGCTCAGATTGCTGAGAGCCCTATAACAGGAGATACCTGCCACAGATCATCTGCCAAGTAGCTTTTTTTTAATCTCTTTTTCTTCATAGTGAGATGCAGATGATGGAAAAATGAACCAGCTCATCTTGGCAGCAGGCAGTACTGCATTGCCATCTGCTGCAAAGAGAAAGGTGTTCCAAAATGGCTATGGATGGCTGCAAGCTGGAGGATGAAATTATGGGAGAGGACTTATGGTAGGTACTGAAGGAAAGGAGGGCTGCAATGAGACTACAAAGCTTTTATTTGCTAAATAACCAGAGTAAATACAATATGCCTCATTGCACAGGAGATACCTCTATTTTATAATAGCATTAAGAACACCTCTTCTGGCTGGGAAGCATTGTTTGCTCTCAGCAGGGACAGAGTGGTGAGAGTTTCTGCCACAGCTGGGGAACTATCCAGTAACAAAAAAAGAGCACCACAGTAGGGAAAATAGCACAAAAGGATCTAGGAAAGGTTTCTTTTCTTAAATGATCAAAGTTGGACAGAGGTCATGCTCTGCCAGGGACAAACGGTGCTACTAGTCTTTCTCCAGCCTTCCAGCTACGTTGCTGAGTGTCAAGCTGAAGATTTTTGTATTCTTCTACTGGCAGAGGTTCAGGGTCACTCAAATTAGGTATGGCACTGGCATGTAAGCGAACTCTTCCTCCAGAGAGATTGCAGTCTATGCAGAAAAGGCAAGATGAAAGATGAGAAGGGAACGGAGAGTGGCTGGACCAAGCTAATACTGCTGCTGAGAGTCAGAAGTGAGAACCAGGATGATGCACTGGCATCAGGCATCTAGAACTTTATCTGTGTTTTGGCGTCTAGCACTTTGTGCTGTCAGACACATTGCTACTCCTTTATATTCTCAAGGACTACACTGTGTCTCTAATGGAGAAGAGTAGTGACTCTGTGAGCTTGTGCTCCTCCACCCACTGTATTTATTCTATAGCTGAAAAAAAAAAAAAAAGCTCTGCCTTGATTTTGTCTCTTTTGACACTTTTTCATTACTTTTTCATTTTTCTTTTCATCTCGCAATGTGTCCTCTTACCCTGCCTGTTAGGCTGCTACCAAAATCAAGATGTGATTTTCAAGTTAGATGTGCATTCTTCAGGTATTTTTTCCTTTCAGGAAAGGAGAAATGAAAGTATCAGCCCCCCCAATAAAGAAACTCTGAGAGCTCATGACCCTAGTAAGTGTCAAGGCTGCATGTTTATTTCCTTTTATTGAAAGATTCATATGCATCAAAGTGTCTCAGACACAAAGAGAAGTAAAAACCAGAAGCATAAATTCACCTCTATAAGCTTATACAATATCTTAAGGAATGTCAATGGACAGAATTATTGATCAGAACAATCTCCTTTCCACCGCATGCTGCAGAACCGAGCTGTAATAGATTCAAGAGTCACTATCAAAAGGTCTGCAAATAATATGCATTAACAGATTACTATAAGGATGCACAAACCAGAAACACAAGGAAAATACATTCACATACAGTATGCAAATGGTATCTGAAGCCATCTTTTGCAGTTTGGTTAGAATCATAGAATAGTTAGAGTTGGAAAGGACCTTAAGATCATCTAGTTCCAACCCTCCTGCCATGGGTAGGGACATCTCCCACTAAACCATGTCACCTAAGGCTCTGTCTAACCTGACCTTGAACACAGCCAGCAAAGGAGCATTCACAACTTCCCTGGGCAAGCTGTTACCTTCAAAAGCAGCAACATTTTACTGATTTATTTATTACTGATTTCTGCCCATTTTCTGGCTGGACATATTCTCTGCAAACACACACATTTTTCCTTTTTTTTTTTTTTTCTCTGAAAACAGGAAGTTTGCCATGCTGGATCAGATCAATGAACTATCAAAAGAGATTTCCTGTCTTTACTCCTGGCTGGTGCCTGATGTTTTGCTAAAAACTCCTCCTTGACTTACTTTCCCAGCCAGATATGCAATGATGCCGGTAAGAGACATACATTAGTTCCAGAACCCCCTGGGGAACTACTGCACACCATAACCCATGATTTTGATTATGTTAGATGTTAAAGCTACAGCTACAACAGTCAGACAGAGCTTCCTGAACACGAGTATTATTCCACTGATATGACCCATGGCACAATTTTCCATGGCTCAACTAATTCCATGGTGGGTAAAAATCATTCTTGTGCAGAGAATAAGCACGGGGCTTATGAATCACTTGAATGTCCTTTCAATTCACAAAGCAGGGATTAGGTAGGACTTAAGAGGAACATATGACTTGCACTTGTCCTCAATACAGTGGTGACTTTCACATTATGCGAAGAAATAGCTCCTTTGTTTTGTACTTACTTGGTGTTAATGAAACTGGATGTGTCTGCTGTTCCCCTGGCCAGCGTAAAAGAGCAGCCTAGCCTGCTCCTACATCAATTTGTTAAAGCAGAATTCCACACCCGAATGGGTCCTCCAACCTCTGCTGCAATTACATGTAACAGAATTCTGATTAATTTAGTGCTCCAAGTTATAAATCACAGATTCTTTATACTGGTGGCTAAATAAGTAGAGTACTTTGTGCTTTGTGAGCTAGTTGGCAAAGTGTATCTTTGCACAAGCAAGTTTGATTTCTGTTCCCTCTTGCCATGTACCACTTCCTTTTTAATGACCATTCCTTCAGTTGATTGTTTCCTTGTTTTGCAGCAGAAATTTCTGTCAAAGTTATGCTCCATGCACTGATTTTCCAGCTGATAGCAACCCAATGAGATATGTGTAGTCACAAGTGCTTGTGATGGATGATCTTTATGTAAGGGATGACCTTATTTCAAATAAAGTTAACTCTAAGAGTTTACAGATGCAGATAATCTGTAACTACTCACAACTTGTGACAAATTTCATAAATTGAAGTGATCAGTTTAACTGCGTTGCTGTTGTAGGAAAATGGCCTTACAGAGCTAGGTACATTTTCATGAGGAAATGTGAAACCTGTCTACAGATACGTAAATGGTAGTTTGTGAATTCTATAAAATTAGAAACAAATGGGTAAAAAAAAAAATCCATATTCATTCACAGTGGAAAAAGAGATGGATTTGCTATGCAGCAAACATGACAAGACACAGGAGGCTTGGGTTGTGGGTATGACCTGTTCTTGCTGCTAGGTTGCGTGCCTTCCATTTCACCCAGCTTATGGAAGGCTCCACAGCCAACGCCTTGTTGGCTTATGGGAGAGGCAAGCATCAGTTTTATGTTTTTAAGCTGTGCCATTGAGAATAAGGAAAATCAAAGATTATGACTGGATGACAGGCTCTGAATCCAAATAAAGGCAGTGAGTGAGTTGAGCTTGGAATAAGGATTATTACTCTCCAAAAAGCATGACTGCTAGTTCAGTTACTGGATCACCTTCAGGTTTCAGGCAGACACCTAACATCCTCCTATGAGTATGTTTGCTGTCTTCTGCCATACATTGTGCTAGATGTTTACCCAGGATTGTGTTGCTGCAGTCCAATGTCAGGGAACTGGCTTTGTCCAGCAGATAATCTGTTCCAAAGCACCTCTTGGAGTGTAAGAAAAAGAAGATATTCAATAAGATTGAGTAAGAACAGAGGTTGAATATTCTGACTCAGATTTGGAGATTCCTAGTGCGTGTCTTTGCCGTTTATAATACACTGTTATTAGCAAAACATTTTAAAGTAGCTGCTGGCAAGATGTTTTGCACTGTGCTGTTATGTTTACCTCACAACATACATCTTGCCATACTTGCTGCTGTTTGTACCTTGCTGAAAGGCTCTTCTTGGCATGTCTTGCATTAGCAATGTGTTTCTCTGCTGCGTAGTACAATGGGATCATTATCCTGGAATCAGTCCTTAGACACTATTAAAGATAGAAAATACCATACAGTGTTGAATACTAACTCACGGACTATTGCTTTGAGGCAATGGAGCACAGACAGGAGGTAATGCAGATTAATGTCTTTTCTCTTTCTCTACATAATGCAAAAGGATTTGGAATGTGAGACATAATGGGGCAAAAGCTTTAGAAATTCAAAAGGCAAGCAATTTGTAAATAAATCAGCAAGTTGCCATGAAGGGAGAGAAAGATTTGTCTGAAGTGTAATGGCCCTACTGCAATGTGCTCACTAAGCTCTCAGTGTCGTTTTAAATATCATGAGACTTGATTTTGAGAGTTCAAGGGAAAATAAATCATAAGAAGAGGTGCTCAGGACTTGAGTGCTAGGATCTAACAATACACTTAAACACAGTCAACAGAAAGTGGTCCATTCTGTTCAGCACCGCAGAGGGGAGGCTTGAGTCCTCCAGAAAAGGAATAGGTCACAAACCTTTAGACTCCAAAATAGACCCTGGCCCAGACATAAGTAAGCAAGACACAAAAAAGCAAAACTGAGAAGCTGGAGCAACAGCAGTACCCAAGGCGCAGAAGAGTTTGGACACTGATGGACTGATAGTCTCTGAGGTGTATCTAGCTGCCTTCATTGTGGGTAAGACTTAGAATTATTCTGACGTGCTTAGAATCACCTGAGGACACGACTTCAAAGCATCTGGGTCTTTCACTTTAATACACAGTAGCTGCCAGTATTTTTGTTTATTCAAGTTCCTTCTTTTTATATAAATAATTGCTTCTGCTTCACTTCAGCTGTCTCTCCAGTATACAACAACCACTCTGGCCAAGCAGGTCAGAAAGTACTTCAAAAAGAAACCATCCTAATCGTGAAAGAGGTTCTACAACTGTAACTCTGACTGAGGCTGTAGAGCAAGCATACATTTGAAACACACCCTCCTAGGTATTTTTTGCCTATCTTGCATGATAATAATGCAAGAGGAAGCCCTGCTGCCAAACTAGCTCTGCAAAGCAACTTGCACTAGGTTTCATCGTGAGAGGGCAACAGTAGCAGGGAGCATTTCCAACCCCGTGCTATAGACACACTCAGCATTTTCTTCCCCTGTGTGTTTTTTTTCCAAGCTTTTTGTAGACTTGGAGCTGAGGCTGCAGATCCTGAGTACCTCCAAGAGAGATGGAGCCCCTGACTGCAAGGCTTTTGATTTCCCCTAGACCTTTCAAGTCATTCCCCATTTCCCATTTGTGCTCCTACGCTGTACGAGAATCATGGTGCTTCTGTGAGGTCCTGCACTTTCTTGGTCTTTGCTCAGGTTGTGTCAAGTTGTTCCTCCCAGCTCTGCAGCTATTTTCAGTTTTCTTTTATAGTGTCCTGTCACTGTAGTTACTACCTATGATGCCTGTCAGAATGCAACTGCTTTCCTTTGGCCATTACCCATGCTGCTACTTGATGTCTGTCTTCATATCTGCTTCACTGTGAACAGCAGTCACAAATGACTCCTCTTTTCTTCCTTTTTTCCTCTGTGTGACGTGTTTCTAAAGCCTGGCTGCTGGACTGCAACACACCCTCCTCTACACCTTATTTAGTCAATGTATTCCTTGCTTCTCATCTAATTTTAGGAAAAAAGCATTGCTGTGGCCTAGCTTTGGCAGGTAAGGCTCTCTTCCTGACTGCCTTGTTTTTGCTATCAGTCCCCCCGCTGTTTATGCTGCCAACTTTGTTTGCTCTTGCACTTTTCATTTCTGATACCCACGGCAAGACATCTGGTGCTCAAATCTGCCCTGTTAAGTGCTGAATCACATAAATCCTGCTGCAGCATGCTATGAGTTGTGTCAGAGCAGAGCGTGTTAGGCATGTCATACTTTGAAAGGGTGCTGCTTGACTCCTGATCAGTTCTTGCCAGAGCTTCCTCCAGAGTCACCTCTCAGAAAGCAGACTGTCCATCTCCTGTCCTTAAAAATGACCATTTGCAAAGGCATCTCGGAGTGACAGACAGATCAAAACTGATCAATGTACCCTGCAAACATGTCATACTGGGTCTTGTATGCTCTGCAATGCACATTGGTGCCAGGCCAATGGAAATTGTCTGGCTCAAATAAAGCACCCTCTATTCATTTCCGGATGTCAGCTCTTCTATCCACAGGGATTACTGCTTGTCCTGCTTTAAATAAAATCCCATCTTGCACATGTGTGCACACACACAAACAACACTCAATCTTTTGCCTAGTAACAAGACAGGCAATGCCTGTAGTCCTGTTTCCTTCCAGTACAGCCACATACTTTGTTGTACAAACTGCTTTAATGACTTTGTCATCCCACCCAGGCAGCTTTTCAGGAGCACTCAGCGCTTCCTCATCACGCTTGCTTTTTGCTGGACCTCAAACTGCATCTTTATGCCATGTCCCAGAGTGACACAATGGGATTGTCCTCCCCCTTAGGCAGGAGCAGCAACTCCTTGTTCATCTGACTCCATCCTGGTTGTGTCAGGGCTCCACCAGTAAATGTTCAAGGTGCTGACTTTGCAGCAGCATGACTCCAAGCTTTCTGTGGCTTTATCTGTTCCAGGGGTTTATAGCAATTTGGGACTGGTTCCCTGCATTGGATTGTCTTTACCCCATCACATGGGGCTCTGACTGCTGCCAAATTCTGCCTCTGTGAGTTAACTGCTTAGACAATTATTGTGTTTGTAAAGGTGGAAAGCTAAACAAGAAGAATCTAGTAGTTCATCTTCTCTATGAGCCCTAGAAATCCTTCACCACTTTTGCTCTGGTCATTTCCTTAGCAGTTCTGAGGTTTCTGAGGTATAAGTGGAAGCACTCAAAAGTTCACAGATATTCTGGTCACTGCCCTCTGTAAGCTTCAGCTTACCTGCATTTGGGCTAGTATGCTGTTCTCAGCATCAGCTTGGGGCCAGCCACAATCTGGAATCATGACTGGGGACTCCCTCTTCAGCACTTTCAGTTACAGCAGAATGTGCCACCACCCACTGCTTTGGTGCCTGGGAGATGCTTTACTGCACGTTTCAGTGTCTCTTGGGAACGTTGTAATCATAATCAAGTTCTTGGCATTCACACTCTGTCAGGTGTGATACAGGAGAGCACAAATACAGTTCAAGATGCAGTCCTAACTCATAACAGACACTGAATACTTTTGATTTTGACAGATGAAATTGAGCCTGACTTCTATTACTGCTAAAGCCTGGTGACTTCTCTCCAATTCTGTGTGCACACAGTGTAGATTCACATTTTATGCAGATGCCTGTTGGTTTTATTTTTCCACTGCTGATGATTTATTCTCTTCTCCTTTCTCAGTAGGTCTCTTGACATCTTTCCTCTTTCATTTACAGAGTTTTCCCTCAGTAACACGGAGGGTGCCAAGTTTCCCGTTTCAGTAGCTTGAATGTCAGATTCACAGTAAGCTTTTGAAGGAGGTATCATTCTCCTTAAACTATAAGGCAACACTTTTTTGAAAGACTAAATGGGGCCCATGATGAATTTTCCCTCTGCTCTTAGGGATGTATGGACTTTCTGAGCTCCCTTTATCACAAGACCAAGTGATAATGTGCCATACTTCACGACAGCTTACTAAGAACTCCTATCTGCTCACTGGCCTGAAAATAGCCTCAACTGTAAAGCATCACTGTAAATTGTAAGTTCCATTACTGCAGTCTAATGTTGCCATTAATGAGTGTTCCTGGAGTTCTATTGCAGGTGACCTTGCAGCCCAGCTAGGACTAAATTTGGCTGTGGATGGGCTATTGGTGGGATAACTGTAATTATAGCTATGGTAGGACTATTTGAGCACTGGGAGTATCCTGAAATGCCTTGCCTTGCTAAGCCACACATTCTTTTCTCAGAAAACTCAACTAAAGGTTATTATGTTAATCTCCATGCTGCCTTTAGCCTCAAGCTTGGGGTTTCATAGCAAGACTTGTTCCTTAAGAACCAGCACTTCCTGATTCTTTTCGGGGCAGTTCAAGTAGATGTGCCATATGAAGGGGTGTTTCTTTAGACAAGTGTCAGCTTTGTTGGAGCATCTTTCTTATAAGCTGGAATCATGCTGTAAATGATCTCACACAGGAGAAACTTGAGGATTCACAAAGTTGAATTCTTTGTTATGTATTACAAGGACCCATTGCAAGAACTGTTTTTTGGGTTTACAGAAACATACTTGCTCTGGTGTTGTTCTGACTTCCTCAGGTGTTACCCATCTCTGACAGTGGCACTTTATGTGGTACACCTAGTGACATGGGGAAAGTTCACCTTCTGGTCTCTATACTCTGTGGTCAGCAGCATTCATGAATGAAATTCTTGTACCAGTATAATACCTAAGCAATACAATCATGGGAAGCCAACACTGGGGACTATTAAGAAAGAATTAATGTGTACTGAATAACTAAGTATGCTCAGGTAATCATAGAAAGAAGCAGCAGTTTCTAAGTTATTCAGGGCTTCTTCTCCATGTGTTGCTCCTGCTGCACAAAATGGGAGACAGAAATGACTTTCAGAGACTTGTTCCACAAGACTCAATAAAATATGGTCTCTTCCTCTCACAGGCCAGACCAGCATGCTTGAGCAGGGGGTTCTTATAACAGCAAGCAGCCAGTTGGGCAAAGCTCTGGGAAATAAAATGTAAGACTAGGAAAGGAGGTTAGAGAAGAAGGAATTGATATTAAAGCCATGAAAGTATTGTTCCTACTCATTTTTAATTACATTATATATAGAAGTGTGTTCCTCTTATGGGTACATGCCCACAAGAGTGTGGTATTTTCTGGGCACTGCGGGATGGATTAGCATCTTTGTCCTTCCATTTTGCCTGATTACACAGCTGCTTTGGAGGAGGACAAAAGCAGGTTCAACCCTGTCCTAGTACAGCACATTTTCTGTCTTCCCTTGCCGAGACAACCTTCCAATGTCACCCTTTGCCTGGATCCAGTCTGCTGTTGTGAGATATAAAGCAGCAAAGTGGTGGCAACTTTTCTCAAAACTGTCAGGTGAGTGAGGGCAGTTTCTGCTTCTTTCTTCTCAAGGATGGATGCATTCCCAAGTCCTCATCTTGCCTTTGTGTAGCAACAAGATTAGATCTACTCATTGCTTCTTTTGATAATAGAAGGCCCATATTTAAGGCTTTAAAAAGGAGCAGGAAAAACAAGGTAATGATATGACAAGAGAGAACAAAAGTCATTGTCATCTCTCATCAGCTATCAGTATGTTTTGAAGCATGAGATTTGATTATCCCGGTCATAACAATGCCTAATAATACTGCAGAATAGTAACAAGGCTCATAAATTAGTATTAAAAGATATAAACTTTTTAAAAGATTTTTTGTTCCCCGTAGGGAATAAAACCCAGATGTCAATACCACAAGCTCATCTTTGGTTCTATCTGCGGACTCTTTCCATCTCATAGGTCATTACAACCAATAGGTTATTATGACTTCTCGGCAAGGCAAATTTAAGCCAAAACATCTCCCTTCATGCACAGCACCCTCTGTCTCCAAGGCCATTAAATTATGTCTATGGTGACACCTGCACAACTCATTTGTGGGTTTTTGCAGTTCTGAATGGAGCTGTGTTACTAGGTTGTTTTCCAGGCGTGGGTGAACCGGGGCTACCATGCCTGTGAAGTTCCATAAAGTTCAAACAATCCCAGACATCTCTTGACACTTTGGATTTTTCAATGGTTTCTATCACAAGAACTGTCTTTTCATGTCGTGAAAATTTAGCATGCTGGCAGTGTCCCTCATGACACCTATGTGAATAATGTCATGCTGGGAAATCCACTCTGCTCTTGCGCCCCTTGATTTCAATCAGCAGTTTTCAGATCCCCTGGTGACAGTGTTTAAAGCCTATTTCACTGAATAAAACGAACAGTTATTTTTTAATCCAGCTTCAGATTCGCAATCATTCAATACAATTTTTCTTTGATCCTTAGAATACACTAAGAGTTATAATCAAAAATTTGTTTTTCTCTCTCTAAAATACTAATAAAAAAATCTGGGGAATAATAACAATAAAAGTATTTCTGGGGAAATCTTTTGTTTACGAGACTAACACACATAGGAAATCTGAGCTGTTCTCTACAATGCAAGACTTTGAACTTGCAGAAATGGTTCTCATTTTGCTGTGCTGACCTACCTTTGACACAAGGAGTCTATCAGTTCTGGCTGAACTCTGAAAAGTTACATCATCAGCCATAAAAGATGGCAGTGAAGCTCCTCACCCCATGCAACTCAGAATGCCTGCTGTTTCCCCATCTGCTTGTGCTCATCCACGCTACCATGCCAGGCTGGATGCACGTTCCATGGAGGAGCTCAAGTGGAAGTGTTCCTCATAGTGGAAGGCTATCGGAGAGAGATAATGACATTTGCATTGTACCACTAGAGCTAGCACCACAAAAGCTGGGCTTTTGGTTGCTTACAACTTGTAATTTCCCTATGAAAGCTTTTGCTCCTGAACATCACTTCTCAGTTTGGCTCAGTGGGGCATTAGCAGTTCAACTGCTGGTGGCCATTTTCTGTACTATAGAACATATGGAAAAGCAGCAGCCTGACTCCAAACTTGACAGGAAGTTGGAGTTTTCTTCTATTTCTCAGCATTCAATTCCAGCTACTTAGCATTGTAACATGTAACATATGACCTCTTTGCAATCCCTAGTTTTATTGTTCATTAGTCTTATATACACCTTAAAAAAGATCTTCAGTGACCCTGTGTCTCACAGGCCACTTTTCTTAGAAAGATATCTACCTTGCAGCACAATTGCTTGGTGCTAGTGTTAGTTAGATTGGAATGAGAAATCAGAGTTCAAAGCTATTATAAATGAGGAGGGGGGTAGCAATATTCCAGTTTGTCTTTTCACTACCCTGTAATGCCAAAACAAAAAGTGCGACTTTTTATGTTTTTTTTTTTTTTCTGTTGCTTGTATACCCACAGCTTCCAGTAAGGATTCGGGTTCTGCTCTATGAAGACAGCTCTCAGGAACAATCAGCCTAAGCAGCTGTGACAGGCAAGAGAAGCACTTTTATCCCTGTTTTCCAGATATAAAAGCATAATGTATAGACTTGCCTGCAATCATGCGGGAAGACAAGGGCAGAACAGCACCTTGAACTCAGGCCTCTGATTGCCAGATCTGCATTTTCATCACACTCCTGAGCATCCGTATTTGTCTTTGAGCTTGTACAGGGGGATATAACACTGCACCAGAGGCGGGTGAGTAGCTCACAGAGCTATTTCTGCAAAGCAGTTCCAAACACACTGAATGCAGAGCGCTCCAAATACTTTGCAGTCAGCTCTATGCAGCATGTCATCCAGGCATGGAATTCACTGCCATAAGAGGATGTTGAGTTAATGGCTGTGGCTGAGTTTCTTGAAGGGTTGAAAAGTAGCCTGGTTTGTTTAGAAAATGGAACTGCTTTTCTCTTTGCGGGGGCTTTAGTTTGTAGAGGGTCTAGGGCTGCTGGGTCCAACTCAGGGTACTGATGCTCAGCTGCTTAATTCTCAGACAGGAAATGAATGGTTGTGATTTTCTCTAGGAGAATAATCTCTCCTTTTATTCACCATTTTTGATTATTTTGTGCAGAAGTGGCAGAAAGAGACATGTCTCTTGCTCAGAACTTCACCAGTAGTTTCTCACAATACTCTCAGCATATGTGACACTCACTGAGAAGAAAGGGGGAAAAAAGCCTAAAGCAGGCTAGACAGGAAATCTGTTTCATTTTCCTTACAGTTTTGTTTCCACCAGGGCTGCTGAATGCAGCTGTGATTACAGCACAGCTAGGGCTAGAGGATTTTAGAATGGTTTGTACTCTAGCAAAAAACCCTACTCCAAGAAAACAACAACACATGGCGATAAATGACCAGAAGGGAAGAAAAGAAAGAAACTGGCAGTGAGGTCAGGTGATTAAGTATTTTTGGACTGCCAAGGTGATGATCTTAAGTGAAGATAACGTATTATGCAGTGGAAAGCTAATGAGACCAGATCTGTTAAACATGGATTTGGTGTTACTTAGCCTCGGAGTGCTTCAAATTACTCAGGCCCGGGTTGTATTTTGATCACCTCGCCTGCTTTGACAAAGTGAGCAGAAGGCTTTTATATAATGTACATGATCCTATACTGTAGGGAACAATCCTGCACTGGCAGGGGAGGGAAGCTGATGACATAATGGGTCTTCTCCATCTCGAAGTTATGTGATTCATCAACTAAATGAATTCAGTGGGATAAAGAAGCATGAAAGGGCAATTTCCTTGTAACACGCTGCCTGCCGATTAACTCTTTTCTCCCAATTTCAGACGCACCGCTCGGGATCAAGCCTCCACCACTACGCCTAGAAGGCTCCGGCTGTACAGCCTCACCTGCTTACCGAGCGCACGCCGGGGCCGGGGGTCGAGCCCGGGACCTCGGCCCGAAAGGAGCCGCGCTAGCCCTGCAGCACGGGGGCTCCGCAGGCGCACCCGCCTCCCTCCGAGTGGAATGTGTAAAGCCCTACACCACACCAGCCGCCTCCTTCGCAGGCGCCTGCGGGCTGGGAGCCGGGGAACGGGTCCTCTTGTGCACATCCCCCCAAGCCCGCCTCCCCTTGCCCCGGGGCCCCGCTGCGGTCCGTGCGGGCCGTGTCCAGCGCCTGCATTGCGTCGGGGGCGCGGCGCGCAAAGTGCCGCGGCGGCCGGGCCGCGCTGCCGGGCGCCCTCGGGGGTGCAGCGTGCCTGCCTCCGCTCCTCCCGCCGGTCCCGTGCGCTTTG
>JASSUY010011978.1:0-18002 GCA_032466535.1 Forpus xanthops
GCAGTGCCCACGGTCCGGACGATACCCAACGCGGCGAGCAGCGGCAGGCCAGGTTTGACCTCCCTTTCCTTGCCCCTTCCCCTCCCTCTGCGGGCGGGCGGCAGCCCCCCTCCGGCTCTTCCCCGGTGGGGCGCCCGTGGGTTGTGGCTCCCCGGCGGCGGGGCGCTGCGGGACGGGACGGGACGGGACGGGCGGCGCGGTGTGCGCGGGTGGCTCCGTCGGATGGAGGGTGGTGTTGTGTTAGGTCACCGCCGTGTCCTTGGCTGAAGTCCCACGACAGGAAACTGATGAGCTTGAGGTTGCTTGAGGGCCCTTAAGGTCCAGGCTCCCCCTGTCCGGTTGGCAGTGCCATTGACGTATCACTGCGGTTCCCCCGAAAAATAAGAGAGAGAAGAGCGCCTCTTCCAAACAAACATGAAGAATTAGAATGTTTTCTTACATATCTACACCATCAGCTTTCAGAATTTCACATAAAAATTAAACATTCATACCTAGTGTGATGTCAGACTGCAACTTTTACATTGCTGTCATTGGGAAAAGGACATAAAGTGATCGTCTGTGCTTTAACGGTGTTTGCAACACGCAGTTGACAGTGCTTTGCTGATGATCCATCTGTTGTGCCAGTCCCCTGGAAAGAGCAGCAGGGGCTCAGTGGGCAGCTGGGAGGGAGCAGTCCAGCCCTTGGAAAAAGGAGAGCTTTAGAGGGGCTGTGCCTGGTGCCAGGATCAGGGAGCCCTGCCTGACATCTGTCTTCACAGAAACAGCCTCATCAATATCTAGGAAGCAGCAGAGAAACCATTCATAGATCAATTTTTGAAGGAAGTTTTAAATAGCTTAGGCTCGTTTGAGCGCAGGATTATGCAAAATGAGTCAAGTGGAAAATAAAGTTACTAGTGTTGCGATGTGAGTAAGGGCCCTGGGCAGCACCAAACCTGAGAATGACTTCCTTGATTCCTAAACAGGTCTACTTTGTGTCTCATCATTTCCCTTCTCCAGTCCAACCTTTAGGGCTCCAAAATACTTACAAGTGCTGACTTTGGATACAAAGGGTAGAAGAAAGGAACCTGAAATCTGAGAGGTACAGTCTAAAACCATTTGGGTTGGTGAACATTTTAGTCAGGTGTAGGGAACCCACCATGAACCACACAAACCCACTCCTACGGAAATGGACTCAAGCTTTCTCCAGCAGAGAAAGGACATAGAGAGTGCATGGACAGAATGTGAAGTGTTTAGTTAAACACAGCATTTCGTTAAAACCAGGGGGAGATACTGACAGAGTGGTAAGGAACATGGAAATTTTTTAACGTGCTTCAAAAAGTTAGAATATTGTTCCCTCCTTCTCCCTAAAATGTATTTTGATAATTTTCAAGCAGACAGTGAAGAAGAGGAAATTATATCAATCCCTTTGGGGAGAATGTGACATTCTGACTTCTTGAAGCCTATGAAGAAGTTTCTAAACTTAAAAAATGAAAAAGACGAATTTAATCTTTCCAGACTTGTCAAACTTGTCTCAATTAATTTTTGATGGCATAATTAGAACTTCCCGCTTTAATGTGTGCTTTTTCAGTTTACTTCTCAAACGCTTTAATTTTGAAAGGCTTGGGGAGAGTGGAGGGCTTTGCGGTGGGAACTGAAGCAGGAAGAAGGGGCGGCCTCTGTGTAGGTTGGAGTGCTGATTCAGAGTACTCTATTAAGCCAAGAGAGATGAACTCATTTTTTTCCTCCCTTGGGGAATCAAACAAGAAACAGGAAGTCATTGATTCAAAGTAAGATCATTCATTCCACAATTGTAAACAGTGTATTATGTGCCTGTAAATATTTCCAGAACCCACTGGCTTGTTGGAAAATATGAAGTGAATTATTATAATCTATAACAAACAACCCACAATAAAAAGAGTTATTTTCAAACTTTTTATCTGAAATGTTTATACAGTGGACTGTTAATTAGCTTGGACATTGGGAAACAACTTGGCTGGACGCACTGTTTGCTGCCAGAAATCCATCTACTCAAATGTTGTGTCTGTTGAAAGACAAACATTTTTAACTCCACCCTGTAATATTGCACCCTACCAAAAAGCAAAAATTCTTTCACTGCTTCATCCGTTTGTGTTTTCACTACCACAAACTCTGAAATATCCTACTGTTAACCAAATGCTGGCCAAGTTCATCTCTGCTGTACATACATGTAATCAGTCAAAAAGGAAAACCTTCAAAAAGGTTAACTAGGCAGTCTGTAGGAACTTTGCCATTCCTCCTTTCTTAGGAGAGCAGAATCCAGGCTGTGTGTCCAAATCAGACTGCAGCTGAAACTTCTGCTTCCTCTGTAATCTATGAGAAGCTGCTGCTGTGAAGTGCCACCCTCCCCTTGAGCATGGGCACTCTGTGCAAGGGGAAGGAGTGAGCACTAGGGGTAGGACACTGGTGGGCACCCTGCTTCCCTGGCAATCCAAGGAATCTTGTGTCAAGCTTAAAAGAAGTGAGGGGGAAATGGAAAAGACACCAGACACTTAGAAAGGTTGCATTTGAAATGCATCTGTGCTTAAAGTTTAGAACTTGGGTGTTGCGGGATGGGCTTTGGAAACTATTTTAATAATGTGCTTAAATCCCAATGATTCCATGGGGATTCCTTAATGAGGGATTCCTGAATAGGGATAGTTATAACCTCAGGCTTAACAGCTTGAATCATAGCCTGTGGGACCAAGAGGAAGAGAGAGTCAAGGATAGAGTGGTCACCTTCTGAAAAGTGATTGTGGTGAAAAGCTGACAAACCTGAGTCATTTGTTCTTTCCTCATTTTCCTTCTAACTTAAGATACAGAATTAAAAAGACATGGAAATTAGTTTAGGTGAAATGAAGGAAAGTTTTGAGACAGAGTTGTTCGCCAGTTTAGTGATGATGAACTTGAGACTAACCTGAGACATGGAAAATGTAGAAGGGAACTAGAAAATACTAATTTATCACAGAAAAGCAAAGAACTTTTGGCATCGTACTTACAACTTTGGTCTGTCTTGCTATGCTTTGCTTTTCCCTTTATTCTTACTGGTGTCAGGAATGGTGGAAAAGATAAATCTATAGGTCCTTTCCCTGCAGCTGAGATGTTCCCCCTCCTTGGGGAAGGAGGGGAACTGAGGCCACCTCTTCCAGCACTGGGAGGAAGGGGAGTGCTTGAATCCAGGCTGCTGAAGAGCTGGAGTAGTCATGGGGATGGGGCTCTCAAACATAATTATTAATCCATGCTGTCTGTCAGGACTTGCAGTATAGGGCAGTATTTTGTGCATGACTTTCCTGTGTCAGTCTCTTTCATCCCACTGAAATGGGAGCTACTTGCCTTGCCTTGGCAGCATCTGTCTGTGACATAGGTGACAAACATGTAGCATAACCTTATGACTGGTAATTTTTTGTTTGTTATGATGTTCTACTGCCTTCTACTGAATGGTGTTTTTATGTCTGTTATTTTGGAGATAAATTGAATAGTTAGGGAGTATTCAAGTTTTATTTTCAAAGCCAAACCTAGGTATTTAGAGCCCAGCAAAGGCCAAGGCCTTTGCTTGCAAGGACTGAATGGTTACATTCAGCCATCCACTTACTTTTTATTAAGCTGTCTACAAATAGTTGGAATACAACAGAGTCCAGTCCTTCTGCTTACACACAGATGATTTTCTTGGCTTCTCAGACTCAAACCATGATGAACCGGCTGTCATCCTGAATAATTTTTCCAGTAATGCTTGTCCAAAAAGACACCAAGATTAATTTCCAGAAGGCATAAGCAGTTGAATGTAGATAAAAGCAGATCTGAACCCAAAACATGCATGAACAAGGTTGTCCCGAGTTCTGTAACAGCTAATGCCAAGGGATTGTTTTTTCATGTGGGGGATGCATGAGGGACTGTTTGCTTACCTGCCTTTATATTTGGAACCAAACGCCCCTTGTGACTCATTAAGTATATAACATTTAAAGGAACTAGGTTAAACATAAGGATTTTAAGACACTTTTTAAAGAGCCTTCTGCCAAACAATAAACTTGGATAAAAACAAATGTGCTGCTAACGTTACATCTATATAAGGCATTTTCTTAGCAAAAGCTCCATTCTCTACAAGTTGCTTCATCCTAAGAATGGATGTATGCAGTAGCTGAAAACTAAAATGTGCAATGTGTCTTTGCTTATTGAGGAAGACATACTGCAGCCCCAAAATAATTGAAGAAATTTAATTATGGTAAACCTAATTATTACAAACAGATTTCAGAAATCTTCCACTTACGATAAGGGCCTTTGTAAAGTAATGTACTTTTTACTAAGCTTTATGAAGCTGCATATGTACAAAATTTGGGGGCATTCTTGACATTCATATAAAATCAGTTTGGATGTATATTAAAAAACAAGTCAGACATTAAATACAGACTCACTTTGACATGGGTATTTTTTCCCTTTCTCTTTCCAGCATAAATATGGCTGAACTTTCAGAGCCAGATGGTAGTGTAAACTGGAAAGAAAGATGTTTAACTCTGGAGTCACAGTTAATGAAATTTCGCCTCCAGGCAAGCAAGATCAGAGAATTGTTAGCAGAAAAGGTAAGTCTCATGGTATGAATTTCAATGCTGTGTAAATGATTTCATTTGGTGGTGGAAGCTGATCATATGCCATGGTTTGAGATTACAAGTACTGGGATTTTTTCAGGAAAGAAAACTGAAAGACATTTTAAACTAGAATTTACGGAAAACAGGTATGTTTTAATGCTATGGAAGAATTTCACACATTAGGTTTGCCAGCAAGAAATGTTCCTTTTCAAGTAAGAACACACTGGCAACTCTCCTGCGGAGAAAAATATGTATCCAGTAATCATTTTTACAATATTGAAGATAATATTTAACACACTTTCCTGAGTATTTAAGAACTGATTTAAGACACAGAAAGCATTGGGGAGAATATCCAAAAGCATTATTTTCCCCATTATTCCTTATGGAATCATATCATTTACCAGATTTGCTTTTCCTATTATAAGACATCTACAACTATGTCTCCTTGTCTGAGTCTGTGGACCCAGAAAGTTCAAAATATATATAGTTTATTGAAAAATATTATTTAAATTTATACTTTATTTTGCAATAGAGAAACATTTCACTTGGCATGTTCAAATATGTGTATCCCCAACAATCAACTGTAATAGAGCCCATGTTTGAATATTTGAATTGTAAAAACCCCACCATTGTATTTGCCTGGTAACATTTTGACAGAATAAGGCAATTAAGAGAGTACAAGGGACAAAACATTTTAGAGAATCGTTGGAACAATATCATCATTAATATGTCAATAAATTTTACTTAAAAAGTAATTTTGTGAAAATTGCTCTGTATTTCCTAGAGCTAAATTTTCCATCCATTGCTCCCCTCCAAAAGAAAAATGAAATTCAGATCATTTAATAGTGTGTTAGACTGATGATACCTTTACACATTTATGTTAATACTTGTCTTTTGTGATTTTATTCATTCTTCCTTGAAGCCATAAATACACTTAGCATCCACATTTCGCTCCTTCTGAATCATTCCCATTTTACTATGTTTTGGTGGGGACAAGAACTAAGTAGTATTAAAGCATGAAGAAGCTTACTCTTTTGTATTTATGAAGAATGACAGATGATGCACAGTTATGTGTTCTGGTCTTTTCCTAATAATGTCTAACATTTTGTTTTCTTTACCAGCTAAATTAACATTGAGTACATTTTCATTGAAGTATGTGTCTTAATTTCTGGATCTTACTTTAGGTTTCCATGTTACATATAATTTGTTATTTTATTGATATTGTGACTAAATCTTGTAAGGACCTTCTTGTAAATCTTTCTTGTCAGAAAGCTTCTATTATCCTGAATAACAAAATACCTTCAAAAAACTTTGTTGCTTCATGGCCCAGGGCCCATCACCAAATGTCTACATTGAAAAGCATGTACTTTGAACAAATGCCTGCAGATTTCCACTGATAGCTGCCAGTCACTGTGTGAAATAATCAATAACCTGCTGTTTTTATTGAGCCATGTTTTTTTAATTCATAGAGCAACATTCCTTTTTACTCTATGGCTGTTTGTTCCTTTTAAACACTTTCCAAAATCCAAATAATTACATAAACTAGATCCTCGTGATCTGCAGCCTTTGTGATTCCATCAGGAACTTTGATAGCTTTGTGAGCCAACACTCCTCTTTATAAGGGCCACTTTGACTTTTCCCTTATCTATCATGCTTATCTACATGCCCCCACATTCTGTTCTTACAGATTCTATTAAATTGCTTACTATAGACATCAGACTTACAGATCAAAAGTTGGTTCAACTATATCATCCAGCTGTTAGGACTGAGTATCATTTGGCAATTTGTTACTATTCATTTTATGTATTCGTGCCCTCATCTCTTCTATGGAGATATAAGACCTCAATTTGAGATTGAAAAAACTGAATAAAGAAATTTAGAATTTTATGAATTAGACTTTTTTCATTAAGTTAGTCTTTTTTATTAAAAAGTGAACATGAAAACTTACATCAGTGTAAAATCATTGTTTAATAATACTGAGTTCCACTGGAATTGTATTTTTATAGGTAGTACTTCAAATAGCTCTGCTTTGGCATGACTAAAAATACTGCTGTTAGAAAGCAGTATACTTGACAGCTCTTAATTGTTTACCCAGTCCTGCACTTCTTCTGTTTGGCAAACCCATTGACTTGGCATTGCAGAATATTGTGTTTTGGAAGAATAACCAGCTGTACAAATGTCATCTTTTGAAATTTAGCTTAAAAATAAAACTACTTGTGTCCTTCACTTCAGTTAGCAAGGCCCACAGCTGAATTAATAAATCGTTATCATCAATCTTGAAGTATATCCATCAGAGAGTACAATAATGTCTGCTCAGTCAACAATTTACTGAATGCATATGCAGCCGCAGAATCATAGAATGGTTAGGGTTGGAGGGACCTTAAAGTCCACCAGCCTCCCAACAGGGCTGTTGGGAGCAACGGATGTCATAGATCTCTCCTGGATCTTCAACCCAATTGGATGGAAGTCAGGTGGCTAAAGAATGGACTTGACTTTTTTTAGGGACTTTCCAGCAGCCATAACTACTGTATCTTATGCAGCTGCTGCTGATTCCAGTTTTGGCAACCAAAAAGTTAAGATTCGTGAACAGAGCTTCACAGAACTATCTGAGTTAAAAAAAATAATTAGAAGCTGGAATGCTTTCTATTTAACATTTAACGTTGTTCCTTTACAATTTGCGTATACAGGCTCCTAACTGCTAGAAATAGCCTCTTAAATTAATAGAAAACTATGCATAATCATATAATTTTAGAAGTTGGCATTTAAAAAACAGAATAAGAGGGATAAAATCACAAATCTTCATCACTGTGCCTGAAACAAAGCATTTGAAAGAAAATAATTTATTCTCTCTCATCTGCTAGAAACATGACTCCAAAATAGATTAAAAAACTGAAGAATTTGTGATGTTACTGCCCCTTGTTCTAATTTGCCTTCACTTTCTCAAAATCATAAAAAAAGTGAAGAGCTTACAGGAGATGGAATTGAGAGAGAGATTTTCAGTTGAAGACCATGGGCCCAGCAAGTATTCAGTTGGGATAATTCGATGCATTACTCTACATAGCAGAGTATTAGCAGACCGTGAAAAATGATTCTTCTCACTTTGCCATTTTGACTTACCAGAATGACTCATGTTAAAATGAAACTTTCATTCATAAACCAAATTCAGTTGGGACATGCATCAAAAACTGGTCAGAGTTCAACAAAATTAGACCGTATTCATCTGAAAATTTATCAGTATTGCACAATTCAAACCCACCAATTTTCAAACTGAGCACTATAATCTTATTTATTTGTATGTTGGTTTTATTTGTAACAATCCCGTGGTTATTTTTTACGTATTTTTATTTTTGAAATTATACAGTACTCGTAAAAGGAAAGATACACTTAACAGTAGTTTGAAATTAAAACTGCATGGAACTCAATGTTACTCAAAAAAACCTTTGGGAAACAGCAGAGTGAATCATGAAGACCTGACTGGACAGTACTTGAAGGGCATCCTGGTACTAATGATGAGAGGAGAATACAGGTTATGTTAGCTTTTATAGGTACTTTCTAGATTTGTTACTGCTTATAGAATGAAACATATTTGCAAAGCGCACAAATAACTCTTACTCCTGCTTTGATGAGCACAGATCTTCATTTGTGGTTTTGTTTACAATCATCTCTATGCTATGAAATGGGTACTAAGACATTAACAATAGTACCAGACAGTGCTCTACTTCACAATTGCAACAGAAATCAGTACTGTGGCATGACAAATGGAAAACCTTAGTGCGTACTAAACTATGTAGTTGTTGTAGAAAACAGGATGGGAGTGATCCTGTGATAAAACAGGTGGTCTCTACAGGAAGGTAAGAGAAATGAAGTGGGGGTAATTCTCCAGCCTTCCTCCTCTGCGTCTATTTGAGAGGTATCTCTTCAAGACAGTGAATCAGGAAAAGGAGTTTACATCATATTATACTAGACATATGACTTCTCAGAAACCCACTAGGCTTTTCCCCCTTATATTTGTTCTATAACTTAGTCTATAACCAGATTTTAATAAGGGTTTGCTTGAACCTATCCTTTTTCAATATTTGTGACTGTGACCTCTGTGCTTCTGTAAATATATTCAGATTCATTGAAATACTTTTCTTACATACTAGAAATCAGATACCTTTGCAAAGTTACTTTATTTAACAGTGCCCCTGCAAATAAATGAACAGTCACTATAGAAAGTCTTCAGTATATTTTTCTAATAGATGTGTTCCAATTTAGAAAAACAAACTATTTACTCGGTTTTGTAAATCTAGCAAGTACTCATCCTTGAACCTCAGGGGGTGAGGAGTTAGAGAAATTTGCATTGCAAGTGCATTCTAGAACTTACATTTTTTTAGTGAACCTCAAGAAAAGAGAGAGGAGCAAAGGAATATACAATGTGTTTAGAAAACTAATCCATTCACTGTTGTTTATTTGTTTGGGTTTTCTATTGGTGTTCATTTTGCCAAGTAAAAGGTCTATATTTTTAAGTGTAACATGCAAAGAAAGAGACCTTGTTAGAGTTTTAAGCAGAAGCTGCTGCTGTTGGAGGGAGAGGTCTTTACAGGAATTTAAGGAATGATGTAGAAAGTATCCCTAGTAAGCCAATTTTAGGATGGTTGTGGAACTGAGTTTTAAGTAGAGCCTTTATTTTAATGCAGCTTGAGTCTTCTGTATATGAAGGATTTACTAAAAAAAAACCTCAGCTGAATAAAAGTTTACAGTATTGTACTGTAAATTTAGCTCCTGGCTGGCATTTCACATCATAGGGCTCGTTGGTGTCCCTCATTCTTTCCAGAGAAGAAAAGTATGTATGCAACATCAGGTATAAAGTTAATGTTTTTCCTACCACTAAAAAATCATTTTTGTAGAAGAACTACATAGCTATGTTAAATTTCCACTTGGGCAGCCTCCACTGCATTTCTTTTTCATCAGACCCTGCAAGGACTGAACATGGCGCTGTCCCAAATGTTGCATTTTTTAGGCTGTCCAGTAATAATCAGCAATCACATGAACATCCCCGAGTTTGTTTCCTGCAGTGCTGAGGGTCATTTTATGCTCTGAGTGATTTTCAACAAATAAAAATGAAAGGATTATTTTCATGTATGTGTCCATTTGTTTGCTTATAACTTTCCGTTTGGATATTCCCTGTATACACACTCAGCTGGCAACCAAAAGTATATATGACAAATGCAATTTCTGTGTAGACTACGAGAATTGAATGATAACTGATTTTTAAGACCAAATGCTACTTCCAGTATATTCCAAAACATAACACATTCCTGACTTTGTCTTACAAACGAACAGCTCAGTCCATGTCCTGCTGTTCATTTTGCAGTCATATTTATGGTGTGTTATTTGACATTTCAAAACGGAGCAGAGTGTTTTTTTTTTATCTGTGGCATAACAATTTCAAGATTAATATTTTTGGAGAAGTCCATAATGCATTTGACTTGTACAGTGATTGCCTATATGAAAACTATAAAGAAGCACAATGAATATTTCTATTTGCATTTAAAGGATTGTGAAGAGTAAAGTAAAAGGGAGCAATGTACCATAGTACCAAAATTATTCAAATTAAGGTTATTTTTCAGTATTTCAGTTGCTCTTCAAAAACTTACTGTCATGAAAAATGTCAGATGCAATTAGGACAATACAAACAGGAGAAAGCAGTAAGAGTTAAAGAGAATAAAAGTTTATATGGTTAGAATCTGTTTTGTTTATGCCTTTTTAATGTCTATGCCTTTTTTTCTTACAACTTCATCTTTATTCCTTGTTTATTATTAAGTTTATGCCATGCCTTTTATAACAGTATGGGAGAAGGGCATTCATTGTTTTTGTACATCTTAAACCTACATTCTTTCTCAGGAGGCTGAGGATGAGGGGGGGAGAAAAAAAAAAAAGAAGAAAAAAGAGAACTCAGGAAGCAATAAATTAGCTGTGCTGTAGAGGCCAGGCTGGGTAATGGCATGAAGAGCACAGCCCTTGCTGTGAGGCCAGAGGATGAATATTTTCCCTCTGGTGGTACCGAGTCAAGGGCATCAGTTCTATTCCAGGTCATCTTGGATGGGGAGGCTGATGGAAGTTGTGGAAGCTGTGGTAGTGGGCAGCCACCTGTGCAGATGCTTGGCCAATCTAATACTTGTTTAGCATTTCACTTGCAGGTGTTTTTTCTCTATTTTTATGGAGGAACTCTTTTTGCTCTTTGAAATGATACACTTAATTTTCATTCCCTCAGAGTATTTTCAGGCTTTAAATATCCGTTGTCATGTCTTCAAACTGCATTATGCTGTCTTACATGTATTTCTGGAATCTCTTGCTCCTTTATCATCTGTGTTTCCTAGGTGTTCTATACACTCTAATGAATAAATTTAGTTTCAGTCAAGTTTTCAATTTTTTAATCTCTATCAGTGAGTGGTACATTTGATTCTTAAGCCATAACCTCTCAGGCAGTGGTAGAGAAAAAAGGCCTCTTATTTCAGTTGCTCGTCTTGTGGCTCTACCAGAACTTGCAGTTCAGTGAGACAGAAGCAGCAGTTTCCAGAATTGCAGTACAATGATCAAAACAAACAAAGCAGGCAGCTGCCCTGTAACAGAGATGAACAGCCAGCTGTTGATATATTTATCTTTTAATTTTAAGCACTGTGAGGCTCCTTTTGCCTTGTCTGCCAGAGTGCTTTGGTGCATTCTTGCTAAACAGCATCTTCACTTCTTCCAAGATTCTGAATGTTATGATAATGCCTGTTTGTGCTAAAGTGGCGGTCTGTGTAATTTGTATTTGATTTTGTGTCTGCCATTTAACTATCAAGACAAGTTCTGAGTTGGAAAAGACGACAGCCAGAAAGAGTGAACATTCCTAGTATTTAACCGGACTTAAGAAAGTCCTATGACTGACAGTGGGAAAAGCATAATTATTCAGCCAATATTACATGCTGCTCATTTGCCCTTTACTACACTGCCTCCCCAAATCCCACTGCTGAATTTAAGTATTTTAAGTCTGTATATTTACTGGCACCTAGACTACTAATTCTGGAAGAGCTCCTTCCCTGGCCTTTTCTGTTCTGTATTTTTAATTTATATAGTTTCCAGAAGAAATCATTAATTTTATTACAGTGACCTCAGCTGAAATGTGAAGGATTGTTTTTTCATGTACTTTTCACTCATTTAACGTGCACTAGGAAAACCTTTTGAGCTAAATAATTATTCTTACAATTTTGTTTAAATATTGAACAGAACTTGAAAGAAGTAAAATACAACACTGGCCTCATGTCATGGAGACTGATAAAACTTCTGAGCCTGATCATTTTGGAAACTGAGTAAATGGAACTGGTAATTTTTTGTGAGCTTCATTTTGTTCCAAGGAAAGGCTTTTGTGCTAAACATAGTTCATGCGAATGAGCTGAAGCACTAAAAAGGAGAGTTAAGAGAGACTTGCAATTAAACAGTGCCTTTTGCCTGACTAGGAGAGTAGTGCCAAAAGCTGTTGTAGTTAAAAATGGACAGGATTGTGATTCTGCATGTCAAGACTGTAGAACTACAAGCAGTCTTCAGAAGAAGCTGGAGGAATGTATGTATGTGTATGTATGTTGGCATTAAAGACCCAAATTGCTTTTACACTCCGTATTACTGAACACAAGGTAAAGAGATAATCCCTGTGGTGAATGGTATGAATAGAGAGAGATAAAAAAAAGGGAATTGGGTTACATGGCAGATTTGCAGAGGAATAGTTGGCACTGCTTTGTTCATTAGAATTGTGGCCTTTTACTTTCTAATTGGTATTAAAAATGGAGAAGACAGAATGAAAAACTGGGTATGCACTGAAAAGTGGCAGCTTGAGAGCTGCCTGCTTGTGAGCACTAAGCTGAGTTTTGCGGTAGTCATAGGTAGGCATTCAGGTGGCATCTGAAGGGAAAATAAGGCTGTAGCTTTTGGGATTTAGGCAAGGTAACTTTTTCTCATCTAACGGGTTGGTTTTTTGGAAGGTTTGATTTTTGTATGTGGGTGAGTTTGGTTTGGTTTAGTTTTTTTTTCAGGCAGGAAATAATAATAAACAGTAAAATTCTCTATACTATGCACCGGTAAAACTTAGAAATATCGCCATGCATGGTCTGTAAGTAGCCTAAGGAACATTTGAGCTCCATTAAGACTCAGCCTTTAGCATTAGCCATTTTGAGGAGATCAATGGCAAAAAGAAGATAGTGTTCAAAAGGCAATTCTTCATTTTGATGACTAAATCTGCATTGCTGAAAAATATTTTTATAGGTTTCATCCTGTTCTAGGGAAGAGCTTCTGTTCCAAAATATTACACTTCATTTTTTACTGAAGGCATAGTTAATTTTATAAACATAAGTAGGGCTTAGGTGTCACTTTCTAGATTTAGAAGACAAGATGGATGTCTATTAATTAGTTAAAATGAAAAGCTGTTCTATAAGTCTTTATTATGTTGCCTTTGGGATAAAAAATTCATCCAATAAAGAATGAAGTATATCTTACCCAAGGCTTCTGCTAATTCCTTCTTTACAAATTATCATCTTTATTTTCCCTGTGAAATATGAATACTTTGATTTTACATCTCTATTCTTTATGTGTTTGGTCTATATAGCTTAACTGGGGAGGTCATATTTTTTGTGGTTTATAAAGATTTTGAACATACATAATACGTAGAAATCAGTGTCAAGACAGGAGGAATAATGTTTCAAAATATGGACAGAACATATCCAGTCAGCTTTTAATAAATGAGTTACAGAAATAGGAGGAATATTGCTGCGTTTTCCTATGCTAAGCCACCAGAATGGAGACCCTTTTGCAAAAAGACTAGAAGTCATGCTTCTAAAACAGTTTTACCATTGGTTTTAACTAACAATCATATGCAAGGGCTTTACACATGTATAGACTGAGCATAATATATTTTAAAACATGAAAACTGGTGGTTGTCAAAGCCACTAACAAACAAATGACCTGCTTTTAAGTAGTACTAGCTCTTTTCTTATGGAAATGCGGACATTTGTTGAAATATTTAGGTTCAAACAGGAATATAGAGCCAAAAGGGGAAATACTGGTCACATCCAGTGCTGCAGAATAGCTGGCAGGCACGTTCTGCAAACGATTTATAAACTCGTCAAACACCACCTAAAAAGTCAGATCTTTTGTCTTTATAGCTTCTATTAGAAGTCAGTTCCAAAATCTTTTTTAGTCAATGTACAAAATGAGGGTCTTCTAATTTCCAGCCTATGTTTATTCATCACCTGTTTATATCTGCCTGTATCTTTGAAAAACAGTTGTAGGTGTGCTTATCTCTCACTTGCTTCTCCTATTTGTTTATTTATAGAAGCAACCATATACCCATGTTTTGTTAAGTCCTGTGTGCTCTGAGGACTGATAGTTCACTAAATTTGAAAATGGACACATTAACATTTTTTATGTGGAACATTATTTTTCAAGCACGCATGGTTTGGACCTTTTTTCAGATGAGGAAGAATTGAAAAATTGAAATACAAGGGAGAAAGAGACTCTAAATATGCCATGCTCAAGTCACTGGAAGTTCTGTATTTAATCAGTAGACAGACTGTATTTCTGCTTCAGAAACATTAGGTTAAACACGTTTTTTGGTTTTGAAAACTCTGACCTCATATCAGCACATTTTGAAAGGCTTACTGAGAAGTGCTTTTCATTCATGAAAGGTTATGTTTTTTCATGTATTTATTTCAAAAAGATTCTTAAAAGTCTGTTATACAGCGGTGTTGTTTATACTATTAGAAATGAGGAGACTGTATTATGCACTGATGAGAGTGCAAATTTTAAATGTGAATGAGATGATATATTGAAAACTGACTTGGATACAAAGTTTATTTTTTGTTCCTAAGATTTTTCAGATGTGAAAAGAGAAAGAATTCCAATAATTTTTATTTTTAAAATAAAATATTTCCTTAAGAATTACTAAACACCTATTTCAGATACCAAAAAAAAATTAATTTCTGTAATTTCTTGCTAATGGTCATTACAGGAACAATGATCAATATATATATGTATATAAATGGAAGTATGTATATACGTAAGTGCATACAAAAGAGGTATTTTGGGAATTTCTGAGTGATGACTTTTGGGTTTATACTCTTCAGTGATTTTGTGCAATACATGTTTTAATAAAATGAAAATTACTTGCACAAAGAAATATATGTTGAACATCTCTAAATAAAGCCAAGAAACTTCCAGGTGACCTTTGAAAAAGAACTGCTATAGGATGTGCTTTTGTAATATAGAGAACTCCCAGTCTCCCCGGGCATGTGTGTTGTGCTTCAATGTCCAGACCTCCAAGGCAGTACACCTCTTGGTTTTTATTGCTGCCATGTTTCTTCAAAGCATTCAGAATTTATTCACATGTGGCATTTCTCTGTTCATTGTTAGAACAAAAATAGCTCAGTTTGATGAGTGTCAGATGTAGAGTGGTCATTTCCTTACTAAGTTTAAAACCAAACCTGTTTCTAACAATAGATTCGGTTTTCCATAATTGACATAATTGATGCAGCATGCACTAACACATTTTCTGAAAATTGTAGGAGAATTTTTACACTTAAAAAGAGAAGGTGCAGCTTAAAGTAGCAGTCTGTTCTTCTGTACCTGCGCTGATACTGTTCTTTAGTCAGTGCGCATGTTTTTTTGTTCCTTTGCCCAATACAAATATTCTTTATATTTACATTCTTTATATTTATTCTTTATATTTAATATAGTCTTCATATTTAAGACTGTAAAACCAAACCCAGTATAGACTATGACAGGACACTTCTGAATGCTTAATGCGTTTTGGAAAGAGCCAGAACCAATCAGATATGTGTGACAATATTCCTTACAAGAAGTTTGCTGAACTGAGGCATTATTTCAAGTTATGTCATTCAGGACATGATAGGAAACGAAGCTTAAATGTACTTCATGTGCCAAATGTTATCAGTGGCCCTCCCTTTTTCTCCTGGGAAGCCAACTTTATGTCTGTTAATAATTTACAGAGTAGTTCATTCAAGAAGTGTCTCGCCTAATAGCTGATACACACTATTTAATTCCAGTGGTACTGGTGATATGCGTAGATGAGTATAGAAAGAAGCTGATGGGACAGAAGTTTGATTCAGCAGACTTTTCTGTTTTTCAAATCCCCTCCTGTATCAAGTCAGAGTTGGTCATCAATATTCAAGCTTCAGCCACAGGCAAGAATTCTTTCTCCTGCCTCTGTAAAGCATACTGACATTTGCCTCCAAATGTGGATATGGCTACAGTTACTGGCCACTTTCAACATGAGGTTATGTACGTCAAGTTTAGGTAGTATTTACTTTTTTTTTTTCTTCTAAATTTTATTTGATGTTCTTAAGCTGCCTGTCCCGTGGCCTGAAGTGCTCATAGTCACTGGCAAAGAGAATTTACCACTGTATTTTATACTTGACAATTTCAAAGCATGACTTTTGATTTTAACAATTAGCTCTTAGTGCAGTCACATATTTTCCTCTTCTCTCTCCTTTCTCTTCCCCTCTCAGTAGTGCTGTGATCATTGTTACAAAACTTCTCACTAGCTAAAGAAGAAGGTTTAAGTTTAGGTTTTCCTTGTGAAGAGAAATCCTTCCCCTGGAACTAGTTCCAATCTTTTGCCCAACAAGTTTAATAATGTTCAGAGTATCCTAAAGCAGTCATATTTTTTCTGTCTTTCTTCAGGCCTATGGAGTGGCAAACCAGGCAGAGTATTAGATGTAAATGTTACTTTTCAGACAAAACCATTTTGTGGCTTGATTAGAGATTATTTATGGGAATGGGGAAAAAAATATTTTGAAAGTTTCATTATTATTACAACAGGCGCTGCAAAAGAAACCTACATAAACTGTAAGTAAAGGTAGAGTCAGGACTGACTTAGTAATTGTTATGCAGCATCAAATTATTGAAATGCTGGCCAATTTAACTGCAACGGGAGTGCTCATGTTGGTAACTATGGTATCCCACTCTTGCTGAATGACACAGATTACTTTTCCTTTTTTTTTTTTTTAACAGGAGCCTCCTAAAATAAACTGAAAACCCTTTAGAAATCTGCTGAATAAAATGTCACATTTAGTTGCTAGCAGGAAGCTGACTGACGTATCTATGTTATGAGTCTACGCAAAGCTTCTTAGCATACCTGCTTGAAATAGTTAACTCTTAAAGAAGCAAAAATAAACCTTGCTCTTCCATTTTTAACCTCTGAATGTTATTTTTATTGGTAATTACTCTCTCAGCTCCTTTGTCTCCTGGCTTTACATTCATCTTGGCAACAGTTTTATTTAAACCGTATTCTTTGTCCCTGTAGTCTACATGAATGTATTACTGTGTTCTGGTCCTGTGCAATAGTATGTATTCCTAGCAAGAGGTTCCTTGGGCAGTTTCAGTGCAGAAACATGCAGTGAACGTGGGGCTTCAGTTCTACACAACTCAAAACCATTGTGTAGGAGAGCAGCACTACTGCTTACTGTGTGTACGGTAGTTCAATGATGGTTAGATGCTGCTAGATGGACTAGTTTGTTTAAAGTTTAAGCTGAGTCAGACCTAGCTGAACTGCAGCTGGGTGGACCTGGCAAGCAACATTTTCAGGTTTTATTTCTGTTTATTAAATCTGCCAGGTTTTTGATACAACCTCACAGCTGGAATGAATTTTATTTATAGGACATAAAGAAATTGCCAGTTAACTGGCAAGACTTGCATATACAGATTGTTTGACTGTGAAAATAGATGAACAACTTGCTACTTGTCAACAGCAAATTTCACATTATAGATCTCTGAAGGAGTTTTCTGGCATAACATTAGAGTATTAACAATGTTCATTAATGATATAATAGCTGCAGTTCTACTTGGTTTACTACATTGGAATGTTAGCTGATGACATATTCAGAAATACCCTCAATTTCTGAATCTCAACTCACTAAAAAGGAAATGTCTTAAAATCAATATTAAAGTGAGTCTTGTAAACTGAAGTACTGTTTGAATGTAAAACCAGACAGATGAAAAGTAACCTGAGGATTCAAAATTCTAAAAACTAAAAGCAAAATCTCAACATGAATTCATATTAATATGAAATTAAATACATGTGACCAGAGAGAAACAAAGAAGCCTCAGCGCCCTGTCTGTCTATCCAGACTGTTAGTACATGAATGACTGGGATGATCATATCCTTGAAAGTGTTCTTGCTCACAAGCTACTGCTTAAAGAAAAATGACTGCTGCTGCTGAACCCATGACAGGAACTGACCACATGCACTGTGAAATGCTTGTGAGGTGGGCTGATGCCAACCTCATGAAGTTTAATCATGCCAAGTGCAAGGTCCTCCACATGGGTCAGAGCAATCCCAGGCACAGCTACAGGTTGGGCAGAGATGAGATTCAGAGCAGCCCTGAGGAGAAGGACTTG
>JASSUY010011979.1:0-15081 GCA_032466535.1 Forpus xanthops
CCGCCCCGCCCCGAGCTCCCCGCACCTCCCCGCTCGGCTCCGCCCCACGTCATCCCATGACGCCCGCCCGCCCGCCGCGGTCCAATCTCCGCCGCGCACCCCCGCGCCCCTCTTGCCAATGATGTCAGAGCAGCCCAATCGCCGCTCGGCAAGCACCGCGGCTCCTCCTGGCGTGACCGAGCCTGGCCGTGACGGCTCCCGCCATTGGCTCGATTCGAAATTCGCCCCGTCCTGATTGGCGGGGCATGCGACAGGCTATTTTTAGCAGGCTATATAAGCCGGAGAAGAAGGTGGTTTTTATTTTTTTTCCGGGGATGAGAGGCGTACGCTCGGGAGGCGGCTGCGAGCGGTGTTCGCGCGGGGGAGGGGAGCCGGCGGCAGCCGCGATCGCGGAGGGCGCTGCGGAGCCGCCTGCACCGAGAGGCGGCTGTTGTGGGGGGGTCGGAGGGGAGGCTCTCTCCGGCCGGAGAAACCTCGCCGTGGCCCCACGGTTGCGTGATAGTCCTGGGGCCCTGTGCCTGGCTGGCGTGTTAGAATGGCCTGTCTAATCGGGGGGCGAACCGTGCAGCCCCACTCCCCCACATTGGCACGTTCGCCATGAGGCTTCAATGGAAAACTTATATATGCTGTAGATTTCCTGGGTCCTGCTTTCCCAGTGGGCAGGAGGGCTAGAAGGTTGCTTGCTTTGGCCTCTGATGCCATCGTTGATGCTTCAGTAGGGTAGCTGGGTAGCAAAGCATGGCAGGTTGATTTTCATGGTAAAGAGAGGTTCCATCCCCGGGCTGGGGACTTGCAGCTGCCCTGGGGATGGGCACTGTTTCAGGCGCCCACCTGGTGTACACCATTAGACAGTACTTCTGCAGGAAGAGTTTACTCTTAATGCCCTATTCCACCTGAGCATGGCTATTTATTTGTGTACCTCTTAGCACCAGCTCTTTTAAGACTAGGCCTAATGATGATACTGTCTTCTTAATATAATTTAAAAAAATGTGGTTGTTAGCTTTCCAAAAGAGTGTCCAGCGCACAGAACAAACACGGCTAATGTATTCCTTTTATTAAAGGAGTTACAGTTTTCCGCTGATGTTTCCATCATAATCTCTACTCCGTTATTTCCATTTCACTGCTTTCTCTCTGTATCTGTTGCTAGTTACCTACAGATGGTGACTGTTGTATTCAATGTGTGTTTCTTCTGCCTACTGTCTTCTATGAGCTACTGATTGCTGGTGTGAAAACGTCAGTCTAACTTTGCATCCCCTAGCCCCTCATAAACTATTAATATGGTAATTCTATAAGCAAACAGCTAATGTTCTTGTACTAAGTCTATAAAAAAGCAAAAAAAAACAAAAAAAAAAAAAAACCAAACAAAAAAAAAAAACAAAAAAAAAAAAAAAAAAAAAAAAAAACCAAACAAAAAAAAAAAACAAAAAAAAAAAAGCCCTAAGGTCAAGTAGAGTGTGATTTTGCATTTAGAAAAACAAGCTGGTGCCGAAGACTGAGTACATCTAAATCCAGAAAACTAAGCTCCCTTGGTTTAGCTAGTAATTCTTTCCTTGGCTTCTCGTGGCCAAACACATAAACATGTATCCAAAATTGCCTTCTGGACAACCAGATAGTGCAGAACGATTTGTGTCTACTTGAGGCCGAAACTAGATGCTCTGAAGAAAAGTGCAGAGAAAAAAAATAAAGTCCCTCTTAAGTTGATGAATTATACACCTTACTTGAGACTATTTTTAGCTCTGTGGAGTTAAATATTTTGTGGTCCGAAATGTGGTGTGGGATCCAGTCAAATATAACCTGGTAACATAGCTCTGGAAATCTTAGTGTTTATTTAATTGACCCACTCCCTTTGGAGGAGATTTTTATTTTCAACCACAGCGTCAGTGAACGCAACTGTCCCCTCGTTCTGGTTTACACCTGCCCCTTTTTAGCCATGTTTCATGAAAGAGATCTGGACTTGTCAGAGACTGAATAAGATTTACTGTGCCCAGGTGGGGTTTGAAACATAAGGTTCTTGTTTTGTGTGGTTATCCTCAGGCAGGCAGTATCTCCTGATGAAGAACAACTGGAGATAGCAGATGTAGACTGATGGAGATGCAATGTTAAAAAGAAAAAGAAAGGTCCTTTACTAAAACACATTGTTAGTTGACAAGTAGTTGACTGGCTTCTGCCAGTCTGTGGTAAGTAGAGCAGGATGAAGATTATTGCTATACGAAAAAACAAACCCAAGTCAAAGAAAACTGTGGCACAGATGTGACTGTGGTGCAGTAAAAGCTGTTAAAGTTGTATCCTGATTTAATGCTGCCTTTGATTAGGCTGTTATCAATGGGCATTTAAAAGAAAATTGACATAAGTGTCACTGGATTTGTTAGTTCTAGGTTACAATTGTAGTAACAAATGTTAATCTTGAGTAACAACAAATGTCATTAGAACTAAAAATCAATCCCAGATAAGAAAGGATGGGTAAAACTGTAATGTGAAGTAAACAGACATAGTGTTTTTGCCAAGTATGTTTTTTAATCGGAAATTAAAATGAAATGGTGAGTCGGTAAGATGCTAAAGCTTAGGAGACTGTTCCATGGAGCACAAGCTGAGGGGAAATTATGCTGGCACTTGTAGCAGCCAGGTAGAAGGAAGGAATGATGGTTGACATGAGTTGAAGGGAATTTGTTGTAATCTACAAAGGATAACAAACATTAGGACAAATTTTAGTAGGCTCCAAAATGAAAGAAAATGAAGGGAAGAACTAGTGGAGATACTTGAAGATACAATTTACTCCCTAATGACCTTATTCAAGCTATACATGGTTGTAAAGTTTCAAACACTGATTTTATACAACTAAGTATTTTGAATCGTGTACCAGTGTGGAATTTACCTTGGAAACCTTAAATGAAAACATATTCTAGCTTAACAAAACCCAAACCAAAATCAGAAATCAGTCAGTCCCTTGGGACTGCACAACTTCACTTGAATGTGCCAGCCAGAGACGGACCACCTGATGTAGAGCAGAGGCCTTTTCATGTGTAGTGGTGGTGAAGGATGCTAAAGGATGTGTACTGAATGGGCAATGCTGATGGGTAGGGAAAGAATACAGCTACTGAATTCCTTGGACAAATTTCTTGTGCCTGCTACACAACTAGTTTAGAACATGTGCCTGAAATGGCATAGAGCTAGTCACAGATTCACTTCCCAACCTGCAAATGTTTGGTGTGTATTTAATGCTGTGTGATCCAGGTCATTCATAAATGTAGCAAAAATTAGTACAAATTATGTAGGATTACTCCAAATGTTGGTGTTCTGTCTGCAGAGTTGCACAATGACTTTTAAGTAGGGCTGTCCACAATTTAGGGTAATTAGCCAATTTACCCCTGTAAGGCTCCTGATTTACAAATATGAGCAGAGAGAAAAAAGCCTGTGTGCTTCAATATTTTTTTTTGTTCATTAATTTTCATAAGTTTCTGTCTGAAAAGCAATACTGCCACATTAAAGGCTCCACCACGTCTCTGTCGTAACCACTTTTGTTAGGGATGGTGGACTGTTCCTGGAAAACCTGCTCCTTGCCATTGCGGGTGACAGACAGTGTTTTCCAGTTGGGCTGAGCTCCATGTGAGGCAGGGGGAGCACCTGTTCTGTTCTTAGAATATTCTTGCATTTTTAGAGGACACATTGACATGCTCTGTATGCATCTTTAAGAAAAAGAAGAGAAAACCTCTGGAAAATGGTTCATGCACATCCAGATTCAGGGAGGTTAGATGAAGTGGGCATGAATCAATAACGTGTGGTTTGATTAGGATAAATGGACTTTATTTGGGGGAAAAGAGAGTGTCAACTGAATGAAAGCATTCTCAGATAGCAGAGAACACTACTTGAAATTATCTGCTTCCGAGGTGGTAAGTTGCTAAATCGGAAACTAGCATGCAGTGTGATTCTACCACAGATAAAGTAAATGCTCTTTGGGGATATATAAATAGAACTGTTATGAATAGGCAAGCAAGTGGGGTGATTCCTGATCTGTCTGGCGGAATTAGCAAATTACATTTTGGACCACAGGCTAGCCTAAGACACAGTGAAAGGTTAAAAGAATTAAGATATAATGACAAAAATACACTATGGAAGAATTTAGGTAAATGTAAACTGAACTTGTTGAGATGTAGAAAATAGTTAGCTAAGGTGCTCTGTTGCCCTCCAAATACTGCTAAGCAACCAGAATGTAAGGAAAGAAATTGTTGTCATTTCCTAATGTGAACAGAACATGAATCAGATTCACACTGAGTCAAAGAGAGGTTTCTATTTAATTTTGGGGTTTGTTGTTTTTTTTTTTTTTTTTTGGTACCTCTTCAGCCCAAACCCAGAGCTCTGTAATTTCTAGTTTACTTGGTACTGAGCACCCTGGAGTTCATGCTTTTACGCTCCTGTTTTCACTCTGATACTCCTAGACGTGCCTAAACAGTTCATGAGAAGTTTAGACTCTGAGAACTGGTCTGTTATTCCCCATCACCACCCATAAATGGCATTAGAACAAAAGGTATTGACAGACAATCCTTTTCTGGGCAGTACTGTAGAATGTATTCCTTAGCTCTGTGTGGCGTCACCTTGAGGGCAGTTACGTTTTCCATATCCATAGCTGGCACCAGGAAGGTGATTCTGTCTCTCGATGCTATAATTATGAGTTACTGTTTTCTAAATCCTAACCTATTTGCAGCCAGTTTTCTCATGTGCTGGTGTTGGCTTTCTGCTTTAAACAGGTGCTTTTCCTCCCTGATGCTCAGCTACTGGATATATCTATAAACAAAACATACATTAACTTTCAGCTCTTTCTTCAGTTACTGTATTAGCAAAAAGTTAGGCCTTATTTCCACAAAAGGCTCAGCTGAACAGCCCACTTAATAGTACTCAAGAGTATTATTAGGAGTTACAAGTCTTAACTGAATAGGTATTTTATGGTTTCAAATATAGCAAAGTATATAATCACGTATGGGGGTTTAAAGTATTTAAAATCACTCATCCTTTACAGGGTGAATAAAAACACTTCAAAAAGTTAGCAATTTTCATTGCTTGGTATCTGAACTTTAGGATTACTATTTTTCCAACAGTGCATGAAATCTTATATGATTTAGAAGACAAGTATTTCTATTAAAAAAAAAAAAAAGAAATAAAAAAGAAAAAAAGATCTCAAGCCCAACTTTATTGTTTTGAAATTTGACTTTTTTTTTTTTTTCTTAGAAAGAAGCCCATTTTCTTTGCAAAGTGTCTTTAGGAAAGATGGGGATTAGGGTAAGCATCCTTATAAGCAGCAGCAAATATGGGCAACTGGAACTTGCCTGATGCCATTTAAGAAATTCAGTGACAGCTTCCCCAGGTGGAGGAGCAGAAATTGCTATGACTAAGGGTGAAAAAAGGAGCTTGAGCTAACAAAAAAAAAAAAAAAAACCACAAAACTAAAAAACCCCAACAACAAAAAAAAACCCTACAAACCAACAAACAAACAAAAAAAAACTGCCCCAAACGCTTGTGTTGCTGGGCATTTTATAATTTTCATATGACCATTTCTTCCTTTTTACCGTTACTAATTAGTGGCCATTATTTAACAGTGCATTAAGCTGGGAAACTCAATTCAGACCAATTTTGGAAGCTATGAGAAAAGGAACCCAACATGAACCAGTCATTTTGTGCAGTGAGAGACTGAAGGACTAATGATGGTTAAAAATAGCTGGACTGTCTCTCTGGTGGCTTGTGAGGCTTAGTAAAAGTGTATAGAATTAGATTGTAACTGCAAACTTTCATAGAAGAATGCACAGAAGTATTTCTTCAGCAGTGATGCCAATTAGACATAGGCTGGCTCGGAGTGGTAGTGAAACTGCCTTTTCTGGAAATTAGTCATGTTAAGACTAGACAAGGAGTGTGGAAACCTCAGCCAAGGTTGGCAGACCTTTGCTTGGAATGAACTGCATGGCTCGGGATATCTTTTTGAAGTTGTAACATCTCTGCTCTAACTTTATGTGAAGTGCATTATGTGGATTTTAAGCTTTGCAAAAGATGTCTCTCTCATGTTACAGTACCCCTTTTTGTGGTGCATGTGAGGGAAAAATCCTGCCTAGCTGCTCCTGCAGCAATGGGGAGCTTTCCTCTTAACAAGTCATGGGGTGAACCTTTCAGCTCTTGCAATTTGACTTGTTTGGTTGCGTAGCTCAAGAGAGCAATCTAATTGTGTCCCTCATTATGAGAAGTGGGAGCCAGTGTTGATTCCACGCACCCCCTCTCCTTAATACAAGCTGCAAAATTAGGTACAGTGTCTGATACGTAAATGTTGCAATGAATAAGTATTAGAGATCAAAATGAACTGTGGCCTTCTTTAGGACACAAGGAAATAAACATAGTCATTAAAGAGTCAGCCCCGTTACTACATAGTGAACCTTTACTCACTGTTCCCACCTATTGTATTTGAAATATCCCATTTCCTGTTTTCAGTAACTGTTGCCAATGGGCAAGATTCAGATCTCAGTCACATCAGCGTAACTGTGGTAGCTTCGGAAGATCAGCAGGGAAAAGGAAATGAAAAGCAAGTGACTACTGTGAAGTAATCTTGAGTTTCCACTGAAGTGTTTTGGGTTTAGTCCCAGTCAGTGTCAGAACTCAGCCTGGTGTGTGGGAAATCAGGGTAATTACTATTTGCTATGTGAGCCCCAAGACAGACCCCATCAATATACTCACATTATTGTCATTATTGCTATTGTGCAGTAGGATAGTAGCATTAATAAGGATATTTACTCTGTAAGTATCTGAGGTGAATAGGTATATATTTATACATATATACACACATAATAACTAGTTACTTCTTGATTAATGGAAGCTTCTTGGATCCTCACTATGAAACTGCACAGTTGTAAGAAATACTTAAAAAACTATTTAAAAAGGGTACTTTTCCTGAGAGTTTATAATCCAGGCTGGTGAGGGAAAAAAAAAAAAAAGCAAACCCAAAACCAACCAAATGAACAAACAAACAAACAAAAACACACACCAAAAAAAACCCAAAAACAAAAACAGCAAACCCCAGCCTTTGCTCAAAGTGCAGGATAAAGGATTTACTATCCAAGTGATACAATGAGGAAACAGAAACACAGATGTAATCACAGGATCAGACCCACAAAGATACCTCTCAACTCTCAGTCATCTTTTTCTTCTGCGAAATTTATTGAGAATATAAATATCTATAAAGTGGTGTGAATCCTTGGCCAATATTATCTCTGGGTCTCAGTTGCCAAACTATACAAAAAAGGTACTATTTCTTTTCTTCAGTCTATGTCAGATGTAAACTGTGACCCAAAATCGCAAAGGGAGATTATGACAGAGTCAAGAAATAAACTCAGATCTTCGAGTCCTAATCCAACCTTGTTATCATAAGCTCATCTTCCATTTGCTTTCGAATATCAACCAAAGTGTTAACCCTATTTCTATACGTTTACAACCTGATGGAGTTCTTATCTGTGGTGGTCATTTCATTTCCTGCTAGCAATTTCACAAGCCTTTGAAAGCTTCCCCCCACCCCCCCCGTAATTTTCTTTTTTTCTCTCCAAGAGATCGGCCATTTCCTTCAATGTTTCTTCAGCAAAGCTTGCCTGTCTTCTTTGGAGGTTTATGTTGTGTGATTTTTACTTTGTGCAGATATCACCTGTTATTTTTTAATTACATGGTCTCTTTTCTACCTGCCATTTGTATCTAATCCTTCTCTCTCAAAAATCTGCAGACATTTTTTGGAAGATGTCCAAGAAGATTTTTGATAAATAAAAATGTTTTGTTTTAAATAAGCACTTTTTGCTTTAAATGCTCCAGGCAACTTGTTATTTTGAAGGGGCAAACAATTAAGAGAATATTCATGCGCAAAAGCCAAATAATTTTCTCTAGGTATTTTCCATTGTCTTGCAGTTCATGAAATTTATTCATGTGGGGATTTTTATTTTGTTTTTAATCTCCTTTGGCAATCATGGAATTTAGGCACACACTAGAAATCAAAATTAGTGTCCTTTGAAACAAATACATTGATTTGTTCATTTAACTTGAGGGACAAAATTTTAAAATTTTCTTTAATTTTAAATTTAAAGCCGATCATTTTATCTCATCTTTTTAGCATCATCTGCTTTAATATGAATTCACACTTTTGTTTTATAGAATGCTGATGGTCCTTTGAGATAATTATGCCTATGTGTTGTAAATTTTCTAGAAGTTCTTACTTGTTCTTTCTAAATGTCATTGTTAAGAATGTCTTCAGTGCAGCCGGGTCCTTAAGAGTTCATCTGATTTTTTTTGGGTCTTGTCCACTTGAAACCTAATCCATCAAAATGAATGTGGAAATAATTTGATCCAAAACATTACGCACATGAAAAGAATTAGCCATCCACCCTCACATTTAGCACGTGAGCTGCTAAACATTTACATAGTGGTAACCCAAACTGCGCAGTAGTAAAGTGAATTGAAATATGATGCCTACTGGAGCAGTAAGTAGGAAAAAAAAAGATTTATACTTCTGTAGTTATTATTATCATTGTTTATGTTGTGGTAACACCTAAATGCAACAGCAGTGCTAAATCCCATTGGGCTACATGTGGCAAGAACACATGCTAAATGACAGTCCTCATCTCAAAAAGATTAATTAAACATGACTTTAATTAGGGCTGATTGGTCCTTTTACAGAGTGTGTTTCTGCTGCTATTTCAAGATACAACATATTAATTGTGACTGCACTTTGACCAGTTTCATCAATAGCTAATGTCAGGAATGTCTGTAGGGAGAAGGATGTAACATGTCGGTTCCCAGGATTAAGAAGGGTCCCAACTTGGCCAAGTAATGTAGCAGTGGGAATGAAAAGGAGGAGCAGGAAGGCAGTGCTGCAGAAGGTCCTCATAAGCACAGCACTGCTACTGGCTGAGGTTGCTGATGCTTTGTGTCACTGTGTTTGAGTACTTGGGTTTTGATGAGACGTGCTAGACCCATGAGTTGACTTGGACACCTCATGGTCATAGCTAAGCTGTAGAGATCTATACAGCCACACAGATGATCCCTTTCCTGACCAGCCTGTTTTCAAAAAAGATAAGCCAGACAAAGCAGGGTAAAAAGAAGCTGCAGTGTTTCCAATTTACAGACCAGAAGATCTGAATCACAAAGTTTGTCTATGCAGGCAGATTAACACTGCGGTAGGATTCTCAGTGGAAATGTTTCTTGCTAACTGACAAGCAGTATCTGTGTCCAGATGAACAGATGGCTTTTGCTTCACTGTGACTCATTATTGCTACATGGTGGGAATGTCCTCTGAAGTATGAGCTTTGGGGGTTTCTGTCCTTCACTCCTCTGTACAATTGCTGGGCCCAAAGCCTTGTGGAATTGCTCTCTAGGTTTTGGCTGATGTTCAGAGTATTATTTTTTAATGGTGTAGGCAGCAACTGTTGAAACAACCACGTTTCTTTTAGGGAGGTTGTCTCATAATTTGGAAAGGGATATGCTTAAATGTGAACACAGGAAAAAGAATAACTGATCACAGTGTCATGGAAAGCATTGTGGGAAGTGAATCAGTAAAAAGTTGGGTATTCTAAGGTGCCTCCTTGTTTGAAGAAGAGTAAAAACTTCTTATCTGAGTGCTTAAAAGACACAGACACAATGGTGCATGCGTGCAGATAATTAAAATACCACCAATTCCCTGCCTCCATGAATTCTAACTCAGTATGTGGTGTGTTTGTCCATTTGTAAAGTATCAAACAGTGCTATAGATGCTGCTTCACAAATTAAAATAACACAAAAATCGAAAATTCAAGAAAATGCAATTAAATGTAAATAAGCTCTCCTGGAGATTTTTCAGAAATGGAAACACTGCTTGCTCAAGTGAAGTTCCTTTCAATCCAGTAGCTTTCAATCTTCCCACATCCCTGTGGCATGAAAAGAAGAACCATGTGGCATGCTTGGAAGGTTAATGAGTGTGGACTCTGGATATAGTTTCAGGTTGAAAGACTTCTTACTGAAAATGTGTTATAGAAAGTGTTTAAAAAAGGGCACTAGTCTGAACACTGACTTACAACAATATTTCTACACAGGGAATAAAGATCATTTTTTATTAGCTACTACCTACACCTTTGAAATGTTGTACTATGAATATCAGACACAGGTAAACAGCTCCTGCAAATGCTAAACTCTGGTGTAACTAGCTGGCTTTACAGTCTTGCTTTGTGAGACAGTGGCATTTGACAATAGCTCTTGTATCGGAATAATCATTGGTTTAGCTTCACCTTAAGGGCCCAGCACCAGTAGCTTAATCTGCACATTGTCAAAGGGCAGGACACCTGCAATGACTTCTTTAACCAGAATGAGGAGTTGTGCTTGTCTCAACAAGGAAAGGTCTTTGCCAGGACTGTTATTTAACTTTCAAGATGCTTCCCAAGGTATACCTCAAAACACAAACCTTCCATCTCAAACTGTCACCTTTATCAGAGTCCTTTCCAATCCATTCAGTTCTTTCCTACAGTGTATCAATGTTGCCTTAGGGTATTTCAATCTTTACACACATCCATGTATTAATTCCATTTTGAATCAGTATCCATCATCTTATGCTTCAGTCTTGCAATTGACATATGGAACACTGATTTCATGCCAGGAGGTTGAACTAGGACAGTTAGATAAATATACAATATGTGTAATTCTTGCATCCATCATAATCTCAGCAGATGTACTTTTATATCAGTGCAATTACAACAGTACTGACCACTCACATAAAATCTCTTAGCAGCGATCACTTTGTGAAATTACTTTTCTTGTGAAAATTCAATATGATGTCAACTCTTAGCATGATATTTGTTTGTAAAATGGCCTTTTTCCCTAGCTGTTCAAAAGTTCTGCATGTGCCTAACTGCATCTGACACTCTCACACCTCTGTAAAATTTAACAATATTTGGTTTTAATTTTAAGACCTTTTTCCTGAAGGCATGTGAATAGGTGAACATCTGAGTTCTACCAGAAGAAAAGAAAAAAAAGGCTGTCACTGCCTTTTTATCTTTGAGAAAATCCTGAAATATCAAACAGTGTGCCTTTCAAGGACTCAGAAACTGGAAGTCCAATCCAATAATAACACCCTTGCGATACTGACTTTTAGAAGAATTTAATGAATTTTGAAAAGCATGAAAAATAATATTTAGGATTTATTTATCTGTTTGATTATTATTTTTTAATATTACAAGAGATCATTGGGAATTTTTCAGATTTTAATAGGATATCAGATAGGTTTAAAATACAGAATTATGATCCTTGTTCTGGCTTCCATAGAGACTCCTCTAGTATCTACTTTAGATTTTGTTAGACTAACATGGTATCATTATTTAGATATTTCATTGATAAGAGCATACATTTTTTTCTTATCAAGAGAAAATCAGTAAGTTTTCTCAAGGGAACTCTGACAGATCTTATTTTTCTCTACTTCATGAAAACTTTTAATTGACATTACATGGAGAATTATTATTAATATTTCCATTTCTGACCTTGGCACAAGAAGTAGGAATGTAGTAATATATACTGATGACACAAAGCTGGGAGATGTTGTCAATAAAGAGATGGATTGTACTGTAATGCCACAAAAGAAAAAAACGGCCTTGAGTGGTTAGGTAATACCAATGGAAAAAAAAAAAAAAAACAAACCCCAAAATTATACAACATTCAGGGTCATACAGTTTTGTACCAACATCAAGGATTTATTTTGCATTGCAGGATATGTTCAGTTAGTCTTGACATAAAGGTGTATAGGCCATTTTGTGACTGATCGTGAGATAACCTTATCACGAGATCACGGGGTTGAGTAGAGGAATTTCAGCCAATGGCAGGAAGAAGGTAAATGAAATCATGAGGAAAAAAGTATTTCCAGAGAGAGATTCTAACATGCAAAGTCCTAAGGTAGGTCATGCCTGAAACACCTTATTTAACTGTGGTCTTCCATGTTTAGGAAGTGCACTGTTTGTGAAAAGTAGCATAGAAAGGTGACATGTGCCCCACATAACTTTTGTTGTAAGAGAGTGAAAATAAGAAAAAAAAATGTTTATTTATCCAAAGAGAAAACAGCTGAGAGGGTACGTATTTTTCCTCTGAATGAAGAGGGAAAAATACCGGAGAGGAAAAACTAGCTAATAATCATGACAGGCAAAAGAAGAGTTGTACAGAAGGTGGTTATGGAAAGGCCTAGACCGGAAACTGGAACATTTTGTATTTTTGGGATGAAGGATATATTTTAAATCTTGCAGTAGGGGTAGAGGAATGAAAGTCACATTAATTAGTGACAGGAAAAGAAGACGGCCCTAGTGGATCAAGCCAATGGTATGTCATGCTCAGTATTCTCTCTTCAACCACAATAAAATGTATGCAGATGTGTCAGAAATTCAACTTCAGACCTTGTGGTAATGAAGGACTAGATTTTAATTCTCCCTTTAAAATAACAAGGACAAAAGCCTAGTGGCAGAAATTTTAGTTAGGGGGTGTTTATGAGCCTGTTCACTTTTTTGCAGTTAGTTCCCTTTGTATTCCCTTAGCATTCAGAATTGTCAGGCTCATGATGTTAGATGCCTTTAATGATATATCTATATGCCTTTAAAATTTTTTTTTTTTTACAAACCTGTTATCGATGAATTTGTCTAATCCCTTATTTTTCTTTAGTGTTATTTTATTGATAGGTATCTGTTTCCTGTGATAGTGGGGGTTTGGACTGTATATCTAGGTAGGTCCCTTTGAGTTATCTTATGCTGCAACTCTGAGCAGAAACAAATATCTACCCTTGCTAGACTCCTGTGATAGCTCATGTCACCCTTTGCATAATGAAAATCCTCAACTATGTGACTCTTTTCATATTAAGATATGTTTAGCTTCTTAACAGCAAAATATTATGTATCTCTAACATAGAAACTAATATTTTGATGGTATCACAAGTTCTTTAGTCATCAACTAATATTTGAAACAAATATGTACACATTCACTTTTTAAGATACATAGCAGACATATTTTAGCCTTTAAATAGGCTTTTTGCCTTTTGGAATGACCACTCAACTAGAGTTGTTAGTTCAGTTTTCACTTTCAAGTGCTATCAAAAAAACAAGGACTAGTGGCAATTACCCAGCATCTGTATGTTGCACAACACAGAAAAGGAAAGGAAATTTAATGTAATTTACAGTGCTGTTGTTTAAAAGACAGTCAAGATTGTCCTTGCATGAGTTTCAGACAGTGGGTCTGGAGGCAGATCTGAGCTGGCACTTACTCACCTTCAACACACCTTTGTCTTTCAGACTTTATCATGGGAGTGGATATTCCATTGTCTGGTACCTTCTCTTCAACAAGAGTGCTGATGTGGTCAGGGTGACTGTTCTGCGTCATCACTGGCATTTTGCCTGTACCTGCCACGTGTCCTTGGATGTCATATTTCCTGTACAACTTTACTTTTAGAGCCATGACTCCCATCCATATTCTTTGTGAGATTCAGATAGTCATAAAGAAGTCAGGAAATGTCTCTCTGGGAACCCCCAAATATTTGTTAAGGGCCTGATTTTTTTTTTCCTCATTCTTTTATTTGCCTTATTTTTCTAACTAAGATTTGCTTTTCTCTTTTTTCTATATAATATGCCATGTTTTTTCTCAAACCAAAACTACAAATACTTTCATATAGATGCAGAAAGGTTGTCTGCTTTCACTTCTGTTAGTAGTTAAGTATCTTCTGTTGCAATAATTTTAACAAGAATTTTATTGGATTTATTGAACTGATTCAGAATATGTATTTATGACCATTACAGTGCCTGCTTTGCAGGATCTTTATTTTTCAGATATGGAAACACATCATTATTGTTAAAATCTGTGTATGATTATTGCTCTTTCCCCTTTTTATGGCTAACAGGAAATATTTTCTGCAGTTTAAACTGCAGAACAAGAAATAGGCAACTCAAATGAGGAGTTGGAGCAGAAAAGCCTGTTAATAAATTATATGATTTTATAAATTGAGTAAATGTTAATAATTTGTAGTGGTAAGTTTAGAATTTCTGAAAAACTGTTAGCATACGATTTTTATTTTTTTCTTGAATACAAAAATTAATAGTTGAAATCTTATTTGTACTGGCAAAAGATCCATGTTTGCAATTTTCTGGTAGGTGATGGACTTGTGGCTCATTGGTGAGACAATATTGAAGGAAATTCTAACATTCTCTGGATGTGCATAATCTCAGATCACAATCACATCAAGAACCAAGGCAAGGAAGGATTTTATGTCTTTAACAGTCAATCCAATATAATCATTTTTAGTTTGTCAGCAAGTTTCATGAACTCTACATATAAACTTGGAAAGCTGAAGAATGTTTCTGAGCTTTCAGATTCAGTGGTGCAGCCTAGCTTCCTATTGGTATCACTGTGCCATATGTTAGACTGTATTTTTTGGTAGGAAAAGAACCTTGACATATGACATAAAGCTGGAAAACCCATGCTACAGGAAGTTCTGGTCAGAATTATCACAAATTGGGAAATGTTGTAGGGCACAGAGGAGAGTGGAATCCTCTCTAGCCAACAGGAAACAGATTACTTGCTTATGGAGGTTGGTTTGTGACCTTGTTAGCTGTGGAAGTCATTAGGGAAGGCAAGACTCATGGACAGGTAAATTGAGGAAAACAATTGGGTATTGTAAATATCCTGGAACAAATGCAAAAATATTCACAGAATCACAGAATGATTGAAAGGGAGATCTTGTCCAACTGCCCTACTCAAGCAGGGCCAGTCAGAACAGGTTTCCAGGACCATGTCTTTGCAATTCCTTGAAGTTTCATCGAGACAGAGAATCAAAGAACCATAGAATGATTTGAGTTGGAAGGGACCTTAAAGATCATAGAATCATAGAATTATAGAATAGTTAGGGTTGGAAAGAACCTTAAGATCATCTAGTTCCAGCCCCCCTGCCAGGGGCAGGGACACCTCACACTAAATCATGTCACCCAAGGCTATGTCCAACCTGGCCTTTAACACTGCCAGCAATGGAGCATTCACAACTTCCCTGGGCAACCCATTCCAGTACCTCACCACCCTTACAGTAAAGAA
>JASSUY010011981.1:0-25901 GCA_032466535.1 Forpus xanthops
CCCATGGCAGGGGGGTTGGAACTAGATGATCTTAAGGTCCTTTCCAACCCTAACTATTCTATGATTCTATGATTCTTGCAAGATGACATGGAACTCACTTTTCCACCTCTAATGTCTCTCTTCAGTAACAACATTGTTGTTGCTAAACTGTGGTCATATTTTTGAGTTTATTTAAATCTTACTCATGCTCTGTAAATCTCGGAACTAGTTTTTACAATATTACTGTGTCTCTTTATATTTGTTGTTAATTTCTTCATCCACATGTGGAACTTAATTGGTTGTATATTTAAACCACATAGTGTTAGCCTTATGCTATACCTCATTTCAACAAAATAATCCCAAGAATAAGAAGCTGTGCACAAATGTAGGGTTTGTAATTTTTATACTAATGGGAGCTCTGTGCTTTTGCATCAATTATATCAAATATATATAAAAAATATAGAGGGAAAAAGCTTGCTTTATATGGCCCTATGCTATGTTTTTGTCTAGCTCAGAAGAATGGATCTCTTCTACCGCAAAGAAGCAGCAGCAATTGTTGCAAATACCCACTTCAGAACTTAATGGAACTTCACGAAAGAGAAAGGCATAAACTGACAAGACTTTCTGGAAATGGCTCTGTATTAAAAATGTGAATACCTTCAGTTAAAGAAAATATTCATGTTGTATTACCCTTTACAATGAAGATTTTTATACTGATAGAAGATATAAATGTATTTCAGTTAGTAGTAACAAAAGATAAGTCTTTAGCATTGATAGCCTAATTTTTGTATAGTTAATTTTCATTTCTAAACGCTTTCAGAGTTTTTATGTTCATGTGTGAAAAAAGTTTAAAATATATCCTTTTTTATTTATGAAAAAGAAAAAACGATCTTTTAAATAAAACTGCTTCAATACAAAAAGCACTGCCAATGTAATCAGTGGTAATACTTAACAGATGGTGCCATGAAATGAGATTTTTAATTCGAAAAGCATCCTGGACTATCTCAGGTGAGAGAACATTCTAGACTACTTTTTTTTTTTGATGGATGAACTGTCGAGGTAGTATCAATTTAAAAGGGAGGAATTGAGCAGGGATATAACTGAGATCTAACCACAGCTGTTTGTGGAGTGTTTAGATGCTTAACAGCAAGCCAGTATCTAAGGCTAGGCCCAAGGTGTTGAAGTGGAAATTCATATCTCCTGCAGACAGTGCCAGTGGAAAAAAACAAGGAGTAATTTCCCAATATGAAGAGTCTTAACATGTTCACTAAGAGGCTGTTCTAATGATTGAGAGAGTGGTGAGTAGGGATTCTTCATGGGTGCAGATGAGATAGAATACTGAACCAGTGCTAACCACTTTTCAAAATCTAATTTCCACAAGCCACATAAAAGAGCCCACTGCTTAAGCAGACCAAAAATTGGTCCTTGACATCAAAAGTGTAACTGACAGAAGGATTTGAGTAGGAAATGGTGATGTCACAAAGGAAAAACAAGAATCCTTACAGCTGAACTGTGTGTATGCATATTAAAAGTTGGAAGTGGTTACCTAAGCCGGAGGTAGAATAATTGTGTTGGGAAATTCTAGATAGCTTGACAGAATTTATTAAGGAGAAATGAAGTAGTGGTGGAATGGTCTCCAAAATCTCATGTTTTAAAGGCAGTCTGAATTACTTCAGACATAATTTTGTCCTGTCTTTAAAGAAAATAAATATATTCTAGTATGACTTGTAATATCAGCCAAGAACTGTGCTAGCCCTGCCTCAACCCTTTCTCCTGTTTTCCTGTTTTTTTCAACTCAAAATTTAGACAGCAAGACTTAAACCTGCAGCCATAATGGAAGGTTTGCCATGTAAGATATTGTCCCACTACACCAAGTTACTTGGTTGTACTTCTTTTAAATTCATTTCTTTTAGTTCTGATATCTGCCCAGCCTCCAGCCTCTGGATGGCCTTGAAACTTATTTGATTCAATACTTATTCTAGCAGAAATGTTTCCTTTGGAAATTCACCTGTTGGTGCTGGTAGTGCTGATACTGACCACTGAAGGCATGTAGTGGATCTCCCTGCTGGAAGCAAGCAGGAAACTAAGGAGGTTTCCAGAGTTGTGCAATAGTTACTGGAGATTTCAGGAAATTTCACCAGGGAATTTTCTGGATTTTTCAGCAGATGACTTCAGGTTATTAGAGTGCAAGTTACTACTTTGTGTAGCTGTTTAGGGCAGCTTAACTGGTGCTGACAAAATACTCGCGCTGTAGAGGTGTCAGGTTTTTTATTTTTACCCATTCTTCACTGTGTAACAGAGCAAACCAGGGACCGGAAACTAGTGTGTGTATGTTGTCCTTGCTGATTCCATGAGGGACTGGTAGAGAGCTGTGCAGGGAAAGTGAGATGTGGTTCTGGCAGCGGCTTGGGCCAGCTCAGGGGAACAAGGAGCTGGTTTCTGATGAAGGCTGGGAATGGCTGCTGCCTGAGCCCCCTGCCCAGGGAGATGGAGCAGCTGTGCAGCAGGTCTGGGTGGTGATGGGGAAATGGGCTGCAGGCGCATCAGTTCAGGCCCTGACTGTACTGCAGCTGCCAGTGGCACCAGCCACGGAGCAGAGCTGGCTGGGAGTCCTCTTGATTCCCTTTTGGCTGCTGGCACCTCTCCCAGCGCAGGGAGAGAGGACCTCACCTTCTCCCTTTCCTCCAGCAGAGACTCCCGTAGAGACTCACTGCTGTCCCAGTGTAAGATGATGTCTGCAGTGGGCATGGGGGGACTGATCACTGTTCTGTCAGGAAGCTGAGTAGGAGCCCCACTGTTGTGCCAGGTGACCCAACTCCACCCAGTGGGCCCTGTACTACCCACAGCAGTTTTCATGCTCAACAGATTGAGAAGACTTACCCCATTGGAAGACCTGAGATCTCCTCTTCTAGCAAGCAGGGATGTAGACTGCCTGTGTGAGGCAAGTGGGATTACCCCATGGTAGTTCTTCCTTTCCAAACCACACTGTTGTGGTGTCACAGCCCCACCATCACTACCATAGCCTTGGTGCCACTGCTCTACCATCCCAGTATTACCATCTTCTCCATTGCTTCTCTAGCTACATGTATCCTATGCCTATCCTATCCTTCCTTCTGCCTCCTCAAAGGCCTTTCTGAGTCCTGCTGTCAGTCAAGGGCTCCAGTTCAGGCAAAGCAGTGAGAGGGAAGGAAGAAAGGATGATGCCCAGGAGAGCAAAAGAAAGGCAGAGCAGTAGGCAAGGCAGAAAACCACTGGAGGATGATGCTATGGTATCATTATGTCAGCAGGCTGGATGAAAAACTCACCCATTCCAAATCTTAACTAAGACGCTTTTTGAGGCTCGAGCAGCATAATTACTGTATGTTTTGCTCTAAGGACTCCGAAGTAGGTGCATATTTGAGGAGGTCTATATTGTTACTCTGAACTCCATTTCAACTAAGCTGGTCAAGAGGTTTGCTGTCACTGTTGATGTCAGTGCTTACAATAAGAAGAGACGTAAGCTGTTTGTTATGATGTTTTTTCAGGGATGCAGTGTCTGCAGTTATCCCTTCATCTCTATTGCTTTGTGGTTCTAGATAACTGAAATTCAGTAGTTGGGTTGGGAGGGAGAGGGAAGTGAAATAAACTCCAATGTCCTTGGCAAATGAAGCACGACTCAGGTTGTGAGCACCCAAAGCAGATACACCTTGCTAAGGCATGTATGTTTGATGATACAGGAGCAGCAGTCTGCCAAGATAATTGAAAAGTCATGGCAGTCAGGTGAAGTCCTGGTGAGTGGAATGGGAAACATTGCACCCATTTTTAAGAAGGGTATAAACGAGGACCCTGGGAGCTACCAATCTGTCAACTTCACCTCTGTGCCTAAGAAGATCGTGGAACAGATCCTCCTAGGAGCTATGCTGAGGCACACAGAGGACAGGGAGGGAATTTGAGACAGCCAGCATGGCTTCACCAAGGGCAAGTCCCACCTGACCAACTAGTGGCCTTCTCTGATGGAGTGACTATATCACTGGACAAGGGAAGAGGTATGGTTGTTTGTCTTGTCTTTTATAACACCTTTAACAAGGCCCCCACAATATCCTTTTCTCTGAATTGGAGAGATGCGTTTAGGGGATGGATTGTTCGGTGGATGAGGAATTGTTTTGTATGATTTTATCCAGAGGGAAGTGCTCAGTGGCTCCATGCCCAGACAGAGATTGGTGACAAGTGATGCCCCTCAGGGGTACATACTGGGACTGGGACTGCTACATATCTTTGTCAGTGGCAAAGACAGTGGAATCAAGTACACACTCAGAAAGTTTGCAGATTAGCGGTGCAGCTAACATGCTGGAGGGATGGGATACCATCCAGAGGGACCTGGATAAGCTTGAGAGGTGGATACGTGTGAACATCATGAGGTGCAACAAGGCTGAGTGCAAGGTCCCGCACCAGGGTCCAAGCAACTGCTGGTGTCAGTAGAGCTGGGGGATGAGGGGTTGAGAGCAGCCCTGCAGAGGACTTGGGGGTAGTGGACAATCAAAAATTGGATGTGAGGCAGCAAGAAAGCCAACTGTATCCTGGGCTGTATCAAAAGAAGCATGACCAGCAGGTTGAGGGAGGTGATTCTTCCCCTCTGCTCTGATGAGACTCCACCAATACCACATCCAGCTCTGGAGCCCCCAACATAAGGATGTGGACCTGTTAAGAGTGAGTTCAGAGGAGAACTATGAGAATGATCAGAGGGCTGGAGCAGCTTTCCTGTGAGGACTAGCTGAGAGGACTAGGCTTGTTCGGCCTGGAAAAGAGAAGGCTCCAGGGAGACCTTACAATAGCTTCTAGTACCTAAAGGTGCCTACAAGAAAGAAGGGGACAAACCTTTTAGTAAGGTGTATTGCGACAGGACTAGGAGTGATAGTTTTAAACTAAAAATATATAGATTTAGAGTAGATATAAGAAAGAAAATGTTTACAATGAAGGTGGTGAGACACCGGCACAGGTTGCCCAGAGAGGTGGTTGCCCCATCCTTGAAAATACTCAATGTCAGGTTGGGCAGGGCTCTGAGCAACCTGATCTAGTTGAGGGTGTCCCTGCTCATTGCAGGGGTTTTGGACTAGATGACCTGCAAGTGTTCCTTCCACCCAAACTAATCCATGATGCAATCCAGTAACTCTGTTTTCCTTAATGCTGCTCAGGTCTTTGATGATTCATTAGAAAATAATTGTTCAGGCAACTATTACAGCATTCCATTAATCAGTTTGCTTCAGACTTTCTATTATTTCTTTTTGTTGTTAATCCCAATAGCCATTTTCTGCTGATACCTTCATCCTCCTTTATTGCAGTTTGTGTTTTCTGACTCTTCAAGTGTACTTCTCTTTAACTTTCCTTTTTTCACCATGTAGTAGCAGGAAAAGCGGTCAGCATTCGTTTTAAAGGTCTTTATTTCATCTCTTTTCCTAGCCAGTGGAACAGAGGTTCTTAATCAAAGGCTTCTATGATTGTAGAATGTGGCTGGGGTTGTGGTGGACATTTAATAAAGCAGTAGTAAGGAACTGTCATTAAAACGTCTGCCTTCATGCATCAATATTTTCACCTGATATATTCTGCTCCCAAGTGGGGGTTTGTTTCATAGTTAGGAAACAAAGTCAGTTAAAATTGCATTTCATTAGCCCAAAGCAAGTCTGGTTGTTTCCAGAGGCAATCATCCCAAGGAGATGTACAGTTCATAAAGCATAGAGCCATTTGGGTTGGAAGAGACCTCCCAAGGTCATCTAGTCCAATGCACTGCAAAGAGCAGCAACATCTTCATCTAGATCATGTTGCCCATAACCACATCCAGCCTAGCCTTGAATGTCTCCAGGGATGGTGCGTTCACCGCCTCTCCAGGCAGCCTGTGCCAGTGTTTTACCAACCTTATTGTAACGTTTTATCCTCACATCCAGCCAGAATCTCCCCTCTTTTAGTTTAAAGCAATCACCCCTCATCCTATTGCAACAGGCCCTGATAAAAAGTCTTTCCCCATCTTTCCTATAGGCCTTTTTAAGAACTGAAAGAACTAAGTACTTCCCTTACCTTTAAAGGGAATGAAATGCTTTCATGCTTCCAAGAATGTTCCTGAAAATCTCCCAGCACTCTCTAGCTCCTTTATCCTCCAATAGAAGCTTCCCATGGAACACCTGCCTTAGCAATTCTAAAATCTAAACCCTTTGTCTTAGAAGTTAGTTCAGTGTTCTCAGCTGGATCCCAAACTCCACAATATCATGATCACTTGCAGCCAATACCATCAGCAACTGAGATGAATATAATAGTAATAAAGGGATACATCATGAACTGCATCAGGTTTCTACTAAGCCTGATAAACTGAGATTTCTACAGATAAAAAGTTCATAGCCTTCCAGGATGCAGCCCACCACAGAAGCCCGAATTAATTCTAGTATTTTCTAATCCTCTCGGAATTATAAAACATTTTACCAATAGTAGCAGTAACAATATCTTCCAGTCTGCAGTAGCTATTAGTCTCCCTCTCTGCCTATTGCTGGAAGGGTGTATCCAGTGATTCTGAGATTCCTGCCACATCAGATCATCTCCCCAAGCTTCAGCAGCAGGGAGCATTTTTATTTCATAAAAAGTAAAGACATGTATGTGCATACACACATAAAGATATATATGTATACACAAGCGTATAATTACTGTTCTATATTTCCATAAACAGGTTCTTCCACATCCACTATGACTATGGAAATGCTTAAAATTGTAACAGAGCTACTGTGTGGACCAGATGTACTTCAGCTGCACAGATAATCTCTCTGTGCCTGTGTTGCTTGTCTTCTCTGGAACAACATGGTTCCAAGGAACAGAGTAGTCTCAGCTTTAGCAAAAAACCTTACATTAAAAAATGTGTGCACATAAACTAAGTGAATGCAATTTAATTCTAAACCAAGCTATTAATAAAAGGAAAAATTTCAGATATTAGAGGCAAACAACAAGTAACTTTAATTTGCAAATGTATTAATTCCACAATTTTCACTGTATGTTTAATGTGCATTAATGAGATCTTGCAACTCTCACTAGTTTTATAGGACTGAGCTTTTATGAGTGCTCTAAAGAAATCCCCTCTCATTACTTCATGTGTAATTACTTTATAGTATGCAAGTAGTTAGCTGTTTATGACTACAATATTTAGGCTGTTTGTATGCACGCAATCAGGCGCAAATGCCTACATTATAAAACATTCATTCTTTAGCAAAGGACTCTTACGTTCTAGTTGTTTGAAGGACATTTAGTGAGCTCTCATTTCCTATAATCCACACCCTCTTTATCCCTCATCCTACAAGTTTGGCAAATCAACTAAGCTGCAGCATGCAAGAAATGCACAAATTGTCTTTTTAACCCTAAGGATCTTTTTGCACATAACATGCATGTGTGTGCAGGTATAATATGAACTTAAATTAACAACTGTTGTCTTGAAAGATACAGATCGCAGGTCCAGCTCTGCTCAACCTGGGAGAGCTGGTTGTGCAAGAGGAAGATTCATGATAGCCTGAGGGATGCAGTGAAAAGAATTCTTCTGAGACAATGGAGAAGGCCATTCTGCAAGTTGCTCAAGAGCTTCTTTTCTTCAGCGGAGTCCTGAGGCAATTCTAGGAGAGAGAATGTGCTGTGAAAAGTGAGAAGGGATGGTTAGAAGTACTTTCAATGTTAGGGGCTTCTGGTAGAAGCAGTCATGAGAGTAGTTTTAGTAATGCATACCAGCGCTAACTCAGTGAGGGAAATCAAAGTGGAGCTGGCACAGTGAGAGCACACTGAACACCGGTACACATGCGAGAAGCCTCACGTGTGAAATTGAGCCTGCTTCTGTTGCAAATGGTAATTTTGGCAGGTAAACTGGTTTGAGAGAGCTGCCTTCAGTATAGCAACTTTTATCTTCCGTTTTCCATGCCTGAAGGTACACAACAAGGCTGGTTGAGTCAAACAGTGCAACCATGATAAAAATGGGGATGAGTTAGGTCAATTACTAAATTATAGTGCGTTGCTGCTGTTGCAGTGTGTTGTTAGATGTGTTCAAGCTTGCAACTAATCATGTCCTTCATTGGCATTTTAACCACCATTTTGAAGTTTAGAATTACATTCTGAGTGGAGAGCCTTCAGATGCCAAAGGCAGTTCATTGTCATGCACAGCTTGAAAGGAAAAAAGTTCTTCTAAAAGTGGGTGGTTAGGCCAAGACTGACTTATTCCACTGGACTCTGAATGGTGATTTTATCTACTGGCAGAACTGAGCCCATCAGGGAGTCAGCAGCAGAGCATCCAACCTGTACAAAATTTGACCATTGTCCTCCTCCTTACTCTGCAAACACTGTGAGGCCAGCAGGAGAGCTGACAGAAGGCTGCACATGTCTCACACAGCACAGAGCCAAAGGATCTTTACTTTTTTTGTTGAGAGTAAGCTTCTTATGCTAGTAGAATCTCTCTCTTCTACCAAACCTTGCCACCCACATGTGCCATGCTATTTCAAACACAAATGAGTCCTCAGGGAAATCTGAATGCAGGAGTGTGTGGCAGGGAAGGGGAAAGTGTGGAAGGAGTGGAGAAGGTGTAAGGAATCAGACAACACCGACTTTAAAATTTAGGTCTCAAGTTTCACATTTCCTGGAAAGAGACCCAGTTTGTTAGACCTCTGTTGTTGGACACTTCCAAGCATGTAAGGCAGCTTGGGGTTATATATGAACCAGCCATGGAGGCTACTGGCAGATGACTTCAAGAAACCTAGCTCTGCGGTAAGAGTTCTGTGTAATCAGGTGCTGATGGCACAGAGAAGTCAAGCAAAAAACCAGAAACTGCTGCAGCTCCTGAAAATAAAATCCCAGGTAAGTATGCAAGAAGAAATGTGAAAGCTATAAAGTAGGAGATGAACACATTCATCAATGTGAAAAGGAGATCTCTCCTGTGGTCAGCTAATGGATGACCTCACCAGCAAGACTCCAAGGCCTGTTCTTGTTCTCACACTGACAGGAGGGCATGAATTCAGGATTCTAGTGATTATACCTTGCACAATCTCTATGCAGTGGATTTTCAACTTACTGGAAATATCCTGTCTCAAAAGACTTCTTATGGACCACTTTTCTTCCCCACTGTGATCATGTAACTTCCCTGGTTTGCAGAAAGGTTACGAATGCAAAACTAATTTTAAACAAAGTTTGGTGGTACAATAAGCTGGTTTTGTGATGCTTAAATGATGATGATTAAACAATTCAATATCCTTTTCAGATTTTTTTATCTTCCTCGTGGGCTTTTTTATGGCTCCCAGAGCTGTCTAATCCCCAATTACTCAACTACCCACTGAATCACAGCATGGAAACATATGATCTAGGCTATGGAAGTCCAGGTAATTTTTTATGTTAATATTTCAGAAATGAAACAGTATTTTCTAGAAAATTAAGTGGGCTTGGAGAAAAAGAAATAACAGTGGATATATGCAGGATATGTGCTTTACATACCAAATGTCATGTATTCTGCCCGGGGAAGTTGTGAATGCTCCATTGCTGGTGGTGTTCAAGGCCGGGTTGGACATAGCCTTGGATGACATGGTTTAGTGGAAGGTGTCCCTGCCCCTGGCACGGGGGTTGGAACTAGATGATCTTGGGGTCCTTTCCAACCTTAACTATTCTATGATTCTGGAGAGGAGTTGCTGGTTATATATTGATGCACGGATTCTTAAGTCCCGTAATGATAATGTTAAATGTTCACGTCCAATACTTTTCTCCTGAGGCATGCTACTTCCTCTTATCTCAGAATAGCAATGTATATGGCTTCTGCTGTAAGGGAAGATTGGAAACATTTTAACCAAACGTGTTGAAGTGCAAATAACAAGTGAACTTTTGAACTCTTTTGCATTCTCTAAGGGTCTCAAAGGGTCTCTGCCAGGCTTGAGGAAAGAGCAGAACATGGAAGCTTTAGTTATAATTTTGGCAAATAGAATTATCTGGAATTAACATGGTTTGTTCAGATTTGTTTATAGTCCAACTTTTGCACTTGGGGTGCTACTAGGAAATTCAAACCTCATTCATGCTTCATGATGTTGAATCAAATGGAATATTTTCACACCTTTTTTCTGGTTTTTTTTTTTTTTTTTTTTAATATGGATCTTGTCAATGGCAGAACTGTGTTTTTAAATGATCTGGCAGAACTGTTCCATAGTTTAGATCCTCTTGCACTCCACAGATAAGAAAACTGGCATAGCCATAAAACAAAAGGTATTTGCAGTGTATTTGCTTTGGGGTCCAGCTTATCACATCAAACTGGACTTCTCTTGAATAAGTGTTACCCATTTTTCTTCTGAAAGTTTCCTATATGTAAGACAGTAACAGGGACCCTTTGTCAAATGCAGATAACGTTATCAAAATAGAGGAATTTGGGGTCAAAGACTTTGCTGGATAGCTTTGTTGCCAAGGCTGACTGTTCCAGGTCCTTATAAAGACATGCTGACACATCTATGTAGTATGTCAAGGACCTGATGATATGGAACATTTTCCACAGCACCACTCAAACTGTGAGCCTCTGCTTTGTTGAAAAACTCCCACACATGCAGAGATTGCATATGAAAAATAATAATGAAAACTATGCCATCTTCTGGGGGGGTAAGAGCTGGGAAGAAGTCAGGGCTCCTTTCCTCGAGTTGGCAAAGCAGAAAACAGTTCAATGTTCTGCATTAAAATGCAGTTTTGCAAAACATTTCCAATACAGTAAGAACTTTGGAAATTGTTGAGTTTATGAATTGTTACCTCATTCTTTTGTTCTCCGCTTTCATAATGTTTCCGAATTTCAGAATCACAGCTGTCGCTTTCAAGTCTGCTCTGTCTCTGGAACCTAGTTGCGATATTTCGCATGCATGCTGACTGTATATCTCCTTTCACTCCATCCAGCAGTGCTCCTGATTCCTAGGAAAGAAGGAAATTTGTGAGAACATTCCTTACGTTTTAGGCAATGCGCATTATTGCTCTTGGAACAGTTTGACAAAGCAGCTACACAAAGAGATACAAAAGTAGTAAAATCCTGTTGAAATTCACTTAGGTGAAAAATAAATAATGCCATCTCAGAATCCATAACATTTAGAGCCTTCATCTGCATAATTTCCTCTCTCAGTTTAACATTTAAAAAAGAACCATTTTCTAATTTGTTCATATGTATATTTAGTAAAGACTGAGAAAGACTTGTGAGTGTTAAATGTAAATTTCCTCTCAAAGAATTAAAAACAGAATATTTAGGATGAAAAAAGAACACTCAGATTATCTCTGCCAAAGACTCAAAAAGACTTTGAAGAGGAAGTGTTGGATGTCACTTCAGAGGATTAATTCTTTTCTGTCCTAAACCTCAGGTTAAGCCTGCTGGTATAAATTCCTCCAGGATGGAAAATAAAGATCATAGAATTATAGAATCATAGAATAGTTAGGGTTGGAAAGGACCTTAAGATCATCTAGTTCCAACCCCCCTGCCATGGGCAGGGACAACTCCCAATAAACCATGCCACACAAGGCTCTGTCCAACCCGACCTTGAACACCGCCAGCAATGAAGCATTCACAACCCTGCTGGGCAGCCCATTCCAGTACCTCACCGCCCTCACAGTAAAGAATTTCTTTCTTACATCCAATCTAAACTTCCCCTCTTTAAGTTTGAACCCATTACCCCTTGTCCTATCACTACAGTCCCTGATGAAGAGACCCTCCCCAGCATCTCTATAGGCCCCCTTCAGATACTGGAAGGTTGCCATGAGGTCTCCATGCAGCCTTCTCTTCCCCAGGCTGAACAGCTCCAACTTTCTCAGCCTAGCTTCATACTGGAGGTGTTCCAGTCCCCTGATCATCCTCGTGTCCCTCCTCTGGACTTGTTCCAACAATTCCATGTCCTTTTTATGTTGAGGACATCAGAATTGCACGCAATACTCCAACTCACAAAAGCAGAGTAGAGGGGCAGGATCGCCTCCTTCAAAATGCTCCTTTTGATGCAGCCCAGGATACAGTTGGCTTTCTGGGCTGCGAGTGCACACTGCCACCTTATGTTCATTTTCTCATCAGCCAGCACCCCCAAGTCCTTCCCCTCAGGGCTGCTCTAAATCTCATCTCTGCCCAACCTGTAGCTGTGCCTGGGATTGCTCCGACCCAGGTGCAGGACTGGACCTTGCACTTGGCATGATTAAACTTCATAAGGTTGGCACCAGGCCATCTTAGAAGTGTATTAAGGTCCCTCTGGACGGCATTCCTTCCTTCCGTGTACCAACTGAACCACATATCTTGGTGCCATCGGCAAACTTGCTGAGAGCACACTCAATCCACTGTCCATGTCACTGACAAGGATGTTGAACAAGACTGGTACCAACACCAATCCCTGAGGGACCACACTCGTTGCTGGTCTCCAGCTGGACATTGAGCCATTGACCACAGCTCTTTGCGTGCGGCCAGGTATCCAGCTCTTTATTTGCCTAGTGGTCCACCTATCAAATTGATGTCTCTCTAATTTAGAGACAAGGATGTCATGCAGTGTTGAACGCTTTGCACAAGTCCAGGTAGATGATGTCAATGGCTCTACCCCTGTCCATCAGTTCTGTAGTTCCATTACAGAAGGTCACCAAATTAGTCAGGCAGGATTTCGCCTTAGTGAAGCCATGATTGTTGCTACCTACAACCTTGTTGTTTTTCATATGCCTTAGCATGCCTTCCAGGACAATCCACTCCTAGATTTTGCCAGGCACAGAGGTGAGTCGGAGTGATCTGTTGTTCCCCTTCTCATCATAAAAATGGGGGTTATATTTCCTTTTTTCCAGTCATTGGGCACTTCACCTGACAGCCATGATTTTTCAAATATGATGGACAGTGGCTTAGTAACTTCATTTGCCAGATCCTTCAGGACCCATGGATGGATTTCATCATATCTCATGGACTTGTGTATGTTCAGGCTCTTAAGATGGTCTCAAACTATATCCTTTCCTACAGTGGTCCTTGGATTTTCATTTTCACAGTCTCTGTGTTTGCCTTCCAAGACTTGGGTGGTGTAGTCAGAATATTTTCCAGTGAAGACTGAGGCAAAGAAGTCATTATGAACCTCAACCTTCTCCAAATACAGGTTAGCCGGTTCTCCTGATAGTTTCTGGAGGGCACCCATGCTGTCCGTAGTCTGTCTTTTATTTGCTACTTACCTATAGAATCCCTTCCTGTTATCCTTATCATCCCTAGCCAAGTTTAATTCTAACTGGGCCTTAGCTTTCCTAACCTGGTCCCTAGCTTCCTGGACAACATCCTTGTATTCTTCCCCGGCTACCTGTCCTTGCTGCCACCTTTTATAAGCCTTTATTTTTTCCTTTGAATTTTCCTCAGCAGGTCCTTATCCATCCAAGGAGGTCTCCTGGCCTTCCTGCTACACTTCTATTTGGGATACAACACGCCTAAGCTTGCAGCAGGTGATCCTTGAATATCAACCAACCCTGCCCTCTAGGGCTATATTCTATAGAACCTTACTAAGCAGGTTCGTGAAGAGGACAAATTCTGCTCTCTTGATGTCCAGGGCAGTGAGTTTACTGCATGCTCTTCTTACTGTCCTGAGGATCTCAAATTCTACCATCTCATGATTGCTGCAACCAAGGCTTCCCTGAAGCATCACATTTCCAACCAGCCTCTCACTGTTGGTGAGCATGAGGTCAAGCATGGCACCTCTCTTTGTTACCTCCTCTATTACTTGCAGAAGGACGTTGTCTTCCACACAATAGAGGAACTTCCTGGATTGCTTGTGCTGGGCTGTACCATCCCTCCAACAGATATCATGGTGCTTGAAGTCCCCCATGAGAACAAGGACCTGCAAGTGTGAGGCTGCTCCTATCTTTCTATGGAGTGCTTCATTCACAGATTCGTCTTGATCAGGCGATCTGTAACAGATCCCCATAATAATGTCTCCCATTGCTGTTCTCCCTTTAACCCTGACCCACAGACTCTCTATTGACTGCTCGGATACTGCCATGCTGTAGAGGTATAATATAATTATTATTGCTCTGTCAAACCCATTAATTTAATTCCCCTTTCTAATTCTTGAAAGCACTGTGGATCCTGAGCATTCCATGCTCTAATCAGGCAGATGAAAAAGGAACAGAATGTTCCAAATAAATCCCTGCTAAAACTGTGAAGATTTTCTTTGCTACCCTTTCCCAATGCTTAAAGTATTTCTGAGTGAAAAGACTCACATATTCAAAGTCTTGTCTTTCTTTGAGCCAATCAAGAATATTTCCTGATGCTGTATTAAAATTTGTCAATTATTTTGTAGGATAGTGACAATGTGAAATTAATACAGCTGCCAGAAGTGTGTATGAGTAATTATCACAGGTAATTATCGACAAGACAGCAGCACTTTTTTTGGTGGACCTTTATCAAAAGCTAATGAAAGATAAGTATCCCTGAGTTATTATAAGAAAGTTCTCAAAAAGCAGGTAATGCCACCTCAGGTTGTATGCATCAAAAATTACCAGAAGACTGAAAGATAGATATGGGATCATAGCCATAACGATTGGCTTAAGTTAGGCTGGTTTGCCATTTTGATTCAAATCTCTCTGTAGACTTAGAGCTGGGCAATCCCATGTAGCAAATTTACTCCCTGCAGTATTTGTTGAAACCCAGCCAAAGAAAGCCAAGTATATTTGGCTGAAACCTCTACTGCTCCTTTGCAGTATAGTGACAGGTTCATCTGTACTTAAATTCTGGCAGTGCTAGAACTTGAAACTTAATACATGAGTTTCCGTTAGCTCACCCCCCAGAGCAAAGATACATAAGAAGCTCTTCAATTAACATTTTGTTGTATTAGAAAATCTTGCAATACCCAGACACAACACGGAAAAATCAGACTACAGAGAGTTCTTTGTCTCTATTTTTTCTTGCTTTTGTTGGTATGACTCAGAACCACTGATTGTAGTTTTCTTTTTGAGATGTTTCACAATCTTGCAATGTGATATTTCATCATGGATTCAGTGTACCAGAGTGCCAACTAAGAGTAACAATTAGGTACTTAGCCTGTGCAGTTTTTACTTGAACTAGTGTGTTAGCCTCTCAGACAATGGTGACAGCATCTCTATTAAAGATAGGGCCTAGTTCAGTAAAAAAAAGTCATACATATCTGCATTATCATACCACTGTCTTTTCCCACTGCCAACATGGAGCAAACCAACAGATTTCAGGTGCGTTCACGGGAAACCTGACCACTTTTGCTCACCATAGCTATAGCAAATCGAGATGAATCTGTTTGTTTTTCTTTTTTTTTTTTTTTTTTGTTTTGTTGTTGCTGTTGTCTTTTTTTTTTTTGTTATTGTTTTTTTTTGTTTAAAAAGCCCACATGAAAATTTGTGATGAGGATTTAATAAAAATGACTGGCATTCATTTAAAATCAACTCAGGATAAAAAGCTGCAGTTTCAGAGCTTTCAAAAAATGTAAAATGCTCAAAATGTTTATATAGTTCTTACGTTATCAGACAGAAATCTATTCTTTCACTCTAGCAAAGAAATCTAACATTGATAATTCTTGTTAATTGTTACCATCGTTCATTAGGATTTTTCTGTCAGCATGTGCTGTGCAGCAACTGTATAGGCCAACTCTGTTCCTAGTCTGAAACAGCAAAATGATACAAATGTTTGGTTTGATTTTGTTTTTTTTTTTACCCCTCAAAAGATTCATTTTTTTTACTTAGAAGTTTGGGAGGAGAAGAAGGAAACCCAAGTGATCAGGTAGGAAAATGAAAATATTAGATCTGCCATCTCCTAAATGACAATACCAGGACATAAGTGTGCATAAAGCAGAGTCCAAGACCTTTTATTACTGCTCTACAGAATCAGATAAGGCAACATATTGTGCAACAGTTGAGATATGGCTATCTCAGCTGCAAACTGAGCCTAGTTAATTCAGCTTTTTTAAAAAATAGCCATGCAAAGCTAAAAGCAAAATGATCATTTGGTTTATTGGGTCTTGTCCTGCCTGACAAGTAAAAGTTCATAAATTTTGTAGAGAGAAAACAGAGTTAAACATAGTTGTATATCACTTGTGTCTAGCTGAAGACAACCTGCTCAACTCCCTCATAGCAGGAAGCCCTGTATTACTGCATAACTCTTGATGTATTACAGAAGTGTCTAGTTGGCAGCTACTGGCTGAAGATAATGATCAGTTAAGTTTTCACCTGCTCCTCTTCCACATCCCTGAGGTTCCTTGTTTGTCCAATGATAAGGCTTTGCCCTGTCCCCCATAGGCAAAGGATAAAGAAGCAATCCTTCCACTGGGGAATTAACACTTACGTTACCATTCTTTCAGGCTGCATCTTGACTGAATGTGGGTTAATAAAAAAGTTATTGTACCTTTGTTCTGATTATAAAAATCTTGCAGCTGATCAGCAAGCATTCTAGTTGGAAGATCTTGTGGTCTTACATAAGAGGGCAGAGAAAGCAAAGTAGGAAGAGATAAAAAAATAAAAAGAACCATACTTTGTAATACAGTATATAGAATCCCAACATTTTCTCCAATATTTATGTTGTTTTGTTTTTAAGATTTTTCATGTGGCTTTAAAGGTAACAATAATTTCTTTTAATAGGAAACTGATTTGTGGAAGGAAACAATAGCAAGTATGGGTGAGAAATAATACAAAGTTCAACATGCTGTTTTATTTCCAGGCTATTTACAGACTGAACAGAGAACTTCTGGCGCAGGACACTGAAATTAAACACATAATGATAAAATTTAATATCCTGACCAATGTTTTAACATGTGATATAAGGAGCATTGATGTTGTCAGGTACTAAGCACCGTTTGTGCTAGCAGTACACAAAAACTTGTGAGTGCCTGGTACCTTTTGGAAATCACTCCTACCTCCATCAGTCATCTCTTCTAGGAATATTGCCACACATGTTGCTCATATTTCTGGAAGTATCTCATATCTATCTGTGAGCTGGAGCTTTTTGAATATATTTCCATACTATCTGTTTTTACAATGGCAGAACTTGTAAACAACTCCCTGCTCCTAATAAATGTCTTAAACTCTTAATGAGTATTATGGTAATGAATCCATAGAGAAGGACATATATTATTTATATTGCTACCAAATTAAGAGCATAATCAAAAAAACAGTTAAATAAAGTATGTAAAAACTACAATTGTTATAGTCAAACACTTCCATATGATGGCAAATGTTCTAGAGACAAACTTAACAAATATAGGTGCTGATAAGTTAAGGTATGCCAAGATTATTTTTCAGAGAAAGCAAAACAGAATTTTTTGTGTGAAAATAATTTTATGGGGGGAGTAGAAGGTGATAAAAGTTAGGATGTAGGGAGAATATGAATTAGCTCATTGCTGCCTAAAGAAGGGCTGTTAAAGGACGCAATAAGGAATGCAGTGACAAACAGGAATGTAGAATAAAAAAAAAAAAAACAAATAAGAAACTAAAGAAACAGTTTTATTTTGTGATTTATAATGAAGTTTTGTGGTACTTCAAACAGGAAATTATCCTGAATTCGATGTTGCTAAAAAAAAAAGGACACTGATAAAAAGATTCAAGGAGTGATTTGATATGGTTGAAGCAGAATAGTTGGAGATAATCTGATCAGTGGTGTTTTTTCACAGGCACTCCCAGGAATGGGGAGGTGGGAGAACATAGAAGGCTGGTGAAGGAGGTTTTATTAAGTTGTATCAGTCAACTTGAGAGAACACAGGACGAGTGAACCAGATTTGCAGCAGCTGGCCTTTTGTGATGAGAATGTGGGTCTCTGACGCAGGAAAAGACAAAATGTCAAAATTATTCCAGCAAAATTTATTGCATCTTCCACAAGAACTTAGCTTTTTCCTTATACACTATGTCATTTGAGGAAGAGGGTTCATTAAATACATTCACCAATATCTGAACAGCTAATGAAAATGGTGTGTTTCAGAAGGGCTTTGTGGGAATGTACATAGCATTAGCTCATTCCTTCCCTTGGGAAGGAAGGATTTAGTGAATAGCACAGAGGCAAATCCAGTAGAGCAGGCTTAATCTTCCAGGTTTTCTTTCTTTCTGTCCTTCACTGTTATTTTTTTTTTTGCAGGATCCCCCCTCCCCTTCCTCCCAACAGGGGGCAGGAAAGAAAATAAATGTATACGCACTTGAGTCAGGAACATTTTTTGAGCCAAGTTCTTTCCAAACTTCATATCCATTTGGCTTACTTATGCTTACAAGGAGGCTGGATAAAATGGTCATGGATTCAGTGAAAAAAGAACTTCATACTGCATTATTTTATAATGTATATTTTTTTTCATAATCACAGTGACATATAGGAAATAAAAAAGTTGAGCTAGGTCTTATGACTCATAACCACAGTGCAGAGCAGCCTACACATGTGCAGGGTTTATAGTTCAAAATAGTTACAGCTTCATCTCTAATTTTGAGGTCATAGAGATGATTTTCTGTTTTCTTTGTTGAAAACATGCACCTTTATAATGCAGGAACATATTTCTGGTGCTTGCAAAAAGTGCCAGGATGATGGTTCTACAAGGGAAAATGTGGATCAATTCTGTGTAGCCAAAAGAACACAGGAAATAGCATAAAATCTTCCCTGCCCTGCCGATATGCTCCAATTAAAGGTGAGTTTAGTCTAATGACTGCAAGGACAACCTGTAGAGCTTAGGAGGGAATCTGCAGGTTGATCTTAATGCTCTGCATCCATCCCTGATGGTATTCAAGGCCAGGTTAGACAGAGCCTTGGCTGGCATGATTTAGTGGGAGGTGTCCCTGCCCATGGCAGGGGGATTGGAACTAGATGATCTTAAGGTCCTTTCCAGCCCTAACTGTTCTACGATTCTATCCTCTTGGGCTGCCTGCTGGGGCTGTAAGAGTGGCAGCACCAGGCAGCTACTGTGGCAGATCTTGTACTGTGAGCGCCTGTGCCACAACCTGCAAAGGTTACTAGTTTGCTGCATTTTTGGCAGAAGCCACAAAGCATCCTTACTTTTCTGAGATATTCAACTTCTGTTTCAATGAAATCTGGAAAGGAAATGAGAGCAGGAAGAAAACTGTAAGGACATGCAAGAAACCAAAACATCTTTTTTTTTCCCAAATAACTTTTTTTTTTTGTTGTTCCAAACATGGTGACAGTATGTTCACATCAAGCATGTGCTGTAAAATTGCACTTGTCAAGCATTTTGTTTGGCAGAAATGCATAGGAGATGCTGAGCCAAGAAATGTTTCTCATTTTCTCCCTCCTAAAACGGGAAGCTCAAGAACAAGTGGGAGTCTGTTCATTCTGTTATATTAGAGTGTGAGGGCCTGTCAGTTTTTCCAGTACATACTTTCATTTTCATATGTTTTCAAGTTAGCAGTGGACATTTGGTATAGGCTGAAACTAGGCTTTAAGAAAAGACACTGAAGGGACCATATAGCTTCTAATAGCACATTGCTTTATGGAGCAGATCAATATCTTTCAGGTATGCTGACAAGTGTCAGATTGCAAGTTTTGGGGAGCCAGGACAGTCTCTTCATTTTACTGACTCTCATTGTCCATCCTAATCCATGATTGGAACCAAAAAAACCACTACAGCAGACAACAGCAAGCTGAGAAGCTGTATACAAAATCACAATAACAAGTATTATTTGTACTTTTCAGAGATGCCTCCTTTCCTCTACTGCTATTTGAAAATATGCAAGCAAGTACGACTCTTTGTACCGCAGGAATGTGAGATGACTTGACCACTGCTCTCCTTGTCCTCTCCAGCAACGCAATATGATTGGGGAGGCAGTTTTATCCAGTGTATAACTCTGTAACAAAAGGCACAGGATATGGACACGTTAACCCTTGGCTGGAGAGAACAAGGAGAGCAGTGCTCAAGGTGTCTTACATTCCTAGAGTGGAAGGCATTGTACTTGCCTCCAGAGGACCCACTGCAGGGCTTTCTGTGGTCTGTCAAACATCTTCAGGCTGCCACAGCCATACAGGAGTTGACACAGTCTTAAGGAACTGACTGTCCTGACTCAAAAAATTAGAAAATCTTGATAGTGGAAATTCCCTAAGAAGCTCAAATAAATATAATATTGGCAGTGTGCCTGACAATACCAGAGAACTAGAATTCTGAGATAGCTGTGTCCTCTGTGGACAAGTCCAGGGTGAAATTTTCATTGCAATTAGCTAGAACAAGATTTTTCATAGAGTTACATTTCACTCATGATAAATATCTGTGATATATATTATGATATTATTTTCCTTTAGGGACCAATTGTGTTCTCTACTGGCTTGTCATACAGGCTTAACAATGCTTAAATTTAGCCCCCTGAGTATTCCATTTAAACACATTCATAGTTTTCTAAATATTTTGCAGGGCAGATTTTAGTACTTTAGTAATAAAATCACAGTAACAGTTTCTAGCTGAGTGAGAAGAATTTAAAACATATTTATCTTGAAAGAGTGTGAGGAAAGCACACATTACTGTTAAAAAGTAATAATTAAAATGCCTTCATTCTATCTGGAAGCACAGACTCATTATAAATAAAGATAAACAAGTGCAATATAAAACCCCCAAACATCCATTTTTCCTTAATGGACTTTTAAGTCAGTTTTTCTAGTTGCTGATAAATGTAATAAAATTGAATTAAATTAAAAGAAATGTCAAGAAGAAAACAAATTTAAAGTTAACAAAGCCCACCATAAATTTGCAATTACTTGTCCATTAAAGGTCTTGAAGAAAGTTCATTTCAAGAAGGATGGAATTGACACTATTGGAGCTTTAGCAGGAACTATTATTATCATTGCAAATTAACTATTAAACTGAGAATAATTCAGAAATATCATTAGCAGTCAGATTACTTAGAAAACCCTTGTTTTCTTTCTCCTTTGTTTAATTTACACAAGCAGAAAATGCTGATAAATAATTCCAGAGCATGCCTAAACATCTCCCTTCACAGCTAGCTTCTAATTTGATCTCAGGAGACTCCTCTTGGTAGCTGAATAAAAATTTTCATTTATTCCAGAAGAGCCTACAACACCATACATTTCTAATCTCATGTTGCTTGGTAATGCTGCTAGATGAGGTCCTCAGCAAATCATTAAACTTGTTCAATAACAACGTTACAAAACACAAGAGATTTGCCCTTAGTGAAGCAGAAGTTTTTCAAACATGGGGAGAAAAGAAGCCCAAACCACCAACCTTATAATAAGCTAACTTGAGTTTCTAGGGCAGTTTCAGAGAATATTTAACATTTTACACTTCCTCATGTGCACAATACAAGAACAAAGAGACTTCAATGCAGTGTCAGATTGGTTTGAAAGATCCATACTTTCATGCTACAGAAAATAGAAGTGATATTGCTTTTCTGATAGGATCAAATGTTTTGTCTTGTAAGCTTACTGTGCCCATTACATGTACCCTGCATTTGAACAAAATAGTCTTTTGAAACTTAAATTTAGTCTCCCAATGTTATCTTTCTAACAACTAACTGTATTTCTTGATGATATGATAATGCAAATCACTTTGCTATGGAATTCATGAATCATCAAGATATGATTTGAAGAGAGGAAATTAAACACTTGATTCAATTAATCTTTCCTATTAGGCTAGAAATTCATGATTTGCACTCCTAATAGATATGATGTGAGATTTCATATGCATTAATCACATGAGATTAATACCTATTATTATTCTTTTTATTAAATAATGCTAGATTCAAGTGACCCAAAGACCAGCTCCCTGATCAGGAAGGACTGGAGAGTGCTGTGGAAGCGGTACACTCTCCCGGTGGAGAAAAGATTCTCATTGCTTGACAGACCATCCATCTTCTTTTTTTGTTTTATTGTATTTCTTCCATATTGATGGAATGGCTTTCTCTCCGGGAGAAGTTTGTTAGGTCAAGTGCTGAAAATCAAACCGAAGTTCCCTTATGTAATAGTCAGGAGTAAAAATGCAGTGAAGCAGAGAAGTACAGCTGTGTGGCTGGATTAATAGAGGTCTGTTAAGCATCTAATCACCTGAGATCATGGAGATTTTTAGGATGAACATATCTCTTTTATAATTTTTTGAACTGCATTTGTAGAGATGACTTTGTTTAAGGTTTTTGTTATTGGTTGAAGATTGATGACATTCAATCCATTTCTATTTTTTTTTCTTAAGAAAGCAATTCAATACCATTTTATTTACACATGGAAATGCACATCAAGTAGTATTTACCTGTCTATTCATAAATACACCCAGCCACCTACCCATCCATTCCTCTGGTTACTTATTCATAAACCATATGAAAATACAAATTATTTGGTCAATTGAATAATGAAAACAGTAGTACAGAGCTACTGTTATGTATGTAGCTATATGGTATATATATAAAGACACACAAGCAAATAAAACATAGGTTGATAATTGCATCTAAACTTTTATCAGCCTCCAGATCTAGAAAACAGCTAGCTTACTGTGATAGTGGCAAGTTAAGAGGCACAGTTACCATAGATGCTATCATTGTGGGTCACAGCTAATAGCTAATAGCTAATAGTCAGGTTGTCAGGGTAAGAATGTAGAAATCCCAGAGGAAAGTATTCTTCCCTGGTAGCCATGAAAGAACCCAGGTGTTCATTTGCTTACCTTGTTAAAACTGCATAGAGCTAACTTTGAGTAAGGTTAACAAAGGACATTCTTATCAGTTAAAGCCTTGAATACAGCTAATTTTACCTTCAGTATGATAAAGCGTATCTGTAAGTGAACTATCTAAAGCTTATGAGCCTTCAGAATTGCCCTTGAAGTAAAAGTCATTTGAAAAAGAGAAAAGGTTTTCTCTATGATTTTTAGTGGATATATTTTAAGGAAATGTTTTAGGTAAAATAACTTCAGTCTAGCTCTACTTGGTAGTTTCTTAGGAAAAGGAACTGCCAAGGCAGTCCTATAGTATTGTTTGCTTTTCTTGATCTATATTACTAATACCAATACTACTTTTGAAATGCTAAATATTTTAAACTGTTTTTAAAAATTGACACTTTTAAAAGTTTTTTTTTGTCATTGTGGAGCTATTGATTTTTTAAAAATTCATCAAACTGTAAACAAACCATAAAGTAATTTTCAAAAATGGTAAGAGTTTTACTACACTTTGAATCCTGAGAATTAAAAAAAAAAAGTATCATAATAATAGAATGAACTAGAAAAAACAGTAAATAGTTCCAATTCTTGAAAAATACTTTTATACAGTATGTTGGTGTATTTCATACGCATGAGCATGTCCAGGAAGATACTCTTTGGTGAACATCAGAATATCCTATGGTCGTGGACTCTTCTATTTCACATAACCCTATTTTCCTTGGTGATTCAACCTCAGCTTATTTGTAATTTTTAGAAATATCTCTGGATAGGGAGATATCAACATTTCGGTATATCCATATAATCTCATTTTCACCATGATTATTTCATTGTTTTCCTTTTTTCCCCCTTTATAAAAGATAGTGAATTTACCATATGTGATGGAACATAAATTACCTTTTGAAAACATGTTGGGAATACATACAGGATCTCCACAGCTTTGTCAGAATAGTTAAGTTATATATTAAAAAAAGCCTGATATAGATGTGTGCATAAGATATTGATTCCTGAAATGACATTTTCCTTTGAAGTACTTGCCTGTGTTTGAACTTGTTATGCCTTTACTTCTGTTTGCATTCGCTGTCAAGTAAGTATATGTCCTGGGTGTCTCTTGCTTTCTCTTACTGGGGAAGGAATGTAGCTGATGATGGCGTACACAAGCTGTGACCATGTGGGAAAGCATAGCTTTCTGCTTGTTTCTGTAGTTTCTGAGTTTCAGTAGTAGCATCTCTGTGTGACTTAATGATGATGGCTATGGACAGAGCCTTGGGTGGCATGGTATAGTAGGAGGTGTCCCTGCCCATGGCAAGGGGTTTAAAACTAGATGATCTTAAGGTCCTTTTCAACCCTAACTATTCTATGATTCTACATAAAATGCCGCTCACAGACTATGTTACTATTGTGTAGCTACTACACAGTCACTATAAAAAAGCAGTATCTCCATGCTCCTACAAGAAGGTTACAGTTAAAGTGAAGAACTAGCAATGACCTTTGTATTACTACCATTTTTGTCTTTTCTGTGAAATATTTTGGATATGTTTTTTTTTTTTCCAGGGAAATTTTCTGGACTAATCATAATTTATTCGTTGAAGAAAAAAAAATCGGAAAAACTAAAAAGCTAATGTAACTGAGAGAAAGGATATAAAATGATGGACTAATGCTACACAATATATCACTGTATTTAGACTCTTTTGTAAATTACTGTATTCCTTGCATTTTTTTGCTACGTTAAGTTGGAAGGTCTATGTGTTTGTTATTTCAGAGAAAGTTTATTGAGTAACTAACATGCTTCTGTCTTTGCAAACTAATTAGCTTTGTTCTTTCTGCTTTTTTATATAAAGTGTAATACTCTGAAATTGTTTTACAGCAGTTCTGTCCTTTAAAGTGCCATTACTTTGCACTACTTAAAATAAAACTGGCTAGTTAAGCTTTAGTTCATATGAAATATGTCTTTTCCTCTTTCTATTTTAATTTAAAGTGAATTCTGCAAAGTAAAAGTGATGAGGGCATCATAGATGGAGAATCCCTGTAGTCTGAGCTGGCAGTTTTGCTGAGCTTTAGGTACAAGTCACCTTGGAGCAATTTGGAAAGGGGTTTTGTTTTTATGTTGCCTGTAACCCTGCCTGCCAAAGAATAATTTAGGAAAAGAGGGTGGGAACTTGGTAACTTTTATCTTGGTGGTGACAATGCAGAAGCTGCTAATTAGCGAATGTTGTTTGTATCAACTTGATATGGAATTCCAGCCTTGCATGTGAAAAGTGCGCAAATTTTCTTTGTACCAAATTGGCCTCCATGTGAGGACAGGGTGGATCCAATTAATGTCAAAAAGCCCTGTGTACTGTGTTTGTATAAGCTAGAGTGTGATATGCTTACATGTGGCATCCTTTCCAGATGATTGTGCTCAACTATGAGTAGGGATAATGAACACAGAGCATATTTCTTTCATCTGAACTTGACAGAAGATTGAATTTATTCTGAACTAGATCAGAAACTGCTATCACCACCTTTTTACTTTCTTCATGTGCAACGAAGTCTGTCAACTATGAGAACTTATCCAGTTTGTGTTGTTCAGTTATCCAGTGGATTTCTTAATACACCTCACTTAAAAATTAGATGGATTTTCCTCATTTCTGGAAATCAGTATAATTATCAAAAGTGTGACAGATGATTGCTTGTTACTCAAAAGGTCTGACAAGCACCCAGTTTCTTAATGTTTGCCAGAGAGCAAGCATAGCACCAACTGTTGTAGCTTTGATTTGTCACACTTCTAATAGAAGAAAAGGGGGTTTTGTCTTGTTTTGTTTTACATTGGAGGAAAAGAGTTGGGCAAGAAGAATGTGACACTAAGATCATCATTCACTGTGAACCAAGATGAATAGTACCAGTGGGACATATGGGCTCAAATTGTAAAGAAAAGATGACAGAACAAGCATGGGGAATTTGAGACAGAAGCTGGACAGCAATATAGATTAATGTGAACAAATTCAATCACTCACAGAGGCTGGGGTGGGTTATTAATTGTTCAAGCAATGCCATGTATGCTCAGAGATTTACAATGACAAATAGAAAACAGCAGGTCATGTTAAGAGGATTCTTTGACTAGGAATTAGGCTGTGGGCTCCACAGTTAGCAAGTACAGAAAAACAAATGGGAAATTTATAGAATCATAGAATCATGGAATAGTTAGGGTTGGAAAGGACCTTAAGGTCATCTAGTTCCAACCCTCTGCCAAAGACAGGGACACCTCGCACTAAACCATGCCACCCAAGGCTATGTCCAACTCAGCCTTGAACACCACCAGCGATGGAGCATTCACAACTTCCCTGGGCAACCCATTCCAGTGCCTCACCACCCTTA
>JASSUY010011983.1:0-14607 GCA_032466535.1 Forpus xanthops
CGCCGGGAAGGTTGGTTCCGCCCGGCGAGGGGCCCGGCCCGGCCGTCAGCCGTCGTAGCACGGCGGTGCTGCCCTTGACCGTGGTGGTGTTCGGCCGCCGGCCCGGGAAGCCCCTGCTGCGGCCTTAGGTGGTGTGAGGCGCTGCGGCCTTAGGTGGTGTGAGGCACCGCCGCCGGTCAGAATGCGTTACCAAATATGTTCAGAGATGATTATTTATTACATTTTTATTAATATTTTATAAAATGCAAGGGAAGCAGAGCAAAAACCTGGACAAGTACAAGCACTTATGCTAATACATATTTATGTATGTGTGTGTGTGTATATATATATACTTAAGCTGAAGATGCGGTACAAGACAGATGAAAACGATGTTTTTACCTTTCCTTTCACAACAGTGAAGCGCTGTTGTGCCGCACCACTGCTGATGCAGTAGCCTGACGCCCCTCTTACCCAGCCCATGCCAACCCGCTGTGCGCCGTGGCCTGTACCAGCTGGCCTTCACCAGGGTGACCACTCAAAACCTAACAGTTATTTTATGTAAATATATGTCTCCTTACTCCTGCGTGTGGACCTGATCCTTTCATATCCTGGAACAAGGAAGCACTCCTTCAGGAGAAGCTTGTTTCTATGAGACAGCGAGCAGCTTTCAGTCTCTTTTATCACAAAATAACACACTGGATTTGTAGGGGAAGGCCCGGATTACCAGACTCCTCACTTCTGGGAGGGGAGACACGGGGAGGAGCCATCCCCAACAGCCTGCACTGCATATCCAGGGCTGGAAGCAGAGCTCTTGGGCCTCCTACGCAGCCAGGCTTGAGACGACCCCCTGGGTGCTTGGGAACTTCCCGAGCCCTGCCGCTCCTGCCTGTTGCAGAGGCTGCCCTGGCACAGTGCGCAGGCAAAGCCCTTGCTGTGGCCCAGGAGGGACAAGGCTGCCTTCCCCCCACCCCATCCCTCGCCCTAGCACGGCTGCCCAGGGTCCTGAACACAGGTTGAGGGTTTGAATCTGCATGGCTCTTTGAGTGACAGACACAGGGAGCCCTTCTTCGCCTCCCCTTGGGAGGCTTCGGCCTTTTCTGATCCACGTGGTGAGCTACTTTAGCATGCTTAAATGGTAAAGAATTCAGGTTTTAAAAAGAATCATTTTCTGACACTTTATTCAGCCACAGGTCTCACAGGGAAGGCCCATGAAAACCCAAGCTGTCAGGGAGGGGTGCAGAGCAAGGCAGGGATAAGCCATGAAAGCAGGAGCTGGCAGTACTCCTGTGCCTTCCACGCAGATGACTGCAGTAGCCAGGTTCCCTGTCCAGCCACAGGCATGGATGTTGGCAGCCACGGGCGGGAGCACAGCCTGCACAAACCACCCAGCAGCGGGTTTGGAGCAGTACAACCTCTTCCCTCTATCCAAAGCCAGGGTATTTTATTCACTGACCTTGCTCAGTGCACCAACCCTTGCCGCCTGAAATCTGCCCACTGGCAGGTCTCTTGCAAATGCAGTGCAATTCATCTACTAGGAAATGTTCAGATTCACTTTTTTTTAAAGCTAAATAAGGACTGCTGAAAGGCTCAAAGACCTGGTCTCAGCAGCAAATAAAATGTGGCAAAGATGCTCAGTGTATGTGTGCACCGCTTCGCTCTGCACCTACCTCCCATCCAGCAAAGTTCACAATGCAGTGCACTTGAGTCATTAATGACACCTCAGAGCTACTGGAAGAAGAGAGCTGAGACACACAGCCTCCTTAAGACACAAAACTAACCCTTCTTTCAAGTGTGCTTCTGCATATTATTTATGCAGATTAATTTATTACTTGCCATTTATTTAGCACAACAAATGCAAAATCTGGAGAGAGCCAATCCTTCTGTTGCCACTGCTTTTATATTTGTGACTTCTAAAAATTTAGTAACAAGCAATTAAATACATGCCCAGTGGCAAGCATTTTACTTACTAGGACAAGCTGGTTTTAAACCGGATGCAGCTATTCCATTTTTCTGTTACTAAACACAGACTTCTAAGGTAACTAATTAAGAGCAGCAGCCTGGGCACCAGTCTCTCCCACAGGACACATCATCTCTCCTCAAAGACACAAATGACAACAGACCTTTTCCCCCCAAACCAGCAATTACCCCATATTTCAGAAAGCATGTAGTTGCTCAATCTTTAAAGTTGGAATATTGTCATTTTACCCAACTGGCCTGTCCACGGCCACAGCCGGTTCCTGTTCATAGATGGCGCAATGAGTGCCTTGGGGTTTGCTCCCATTGGGTTTGCTGTATTCATCTTCCAAACAATTTGCATGGAAACCATTTTTCACTCGATTCCACACCATCCCTTACTTATTAAAACACTTTTTCAAGGGAAATGCCTCCAACTGTCATGCTGCATGCCATTCAAAATTGTATGTTTTGCTCTCCTGCAGTGCACCAAAATGGTTTGTGCAGTATTTAGAAAAGTAAAAGAACAGAGCAGCAGCACAATTGATACATTCCCATTGTGTAACATTTGCACATTTTAATTTAAGAACACTTTAGATGTGTGGAATTAAAGACTAGCTGTCATGTTAGCTTTACCATTGAAAAACAGAAGGTAGTTACTAATCCACAAAGAATTCTAATATAGGTGAAGCCGACATAGCACTGACGTATTTTTGATTACTTGTGTGCTGAGTATGCTGTTTAGTAAGATTTCTGAAACAGTTAAATACAGAGATCGTATGCTCTTTTTATTGGCATACAGTCACTACCCATATAAGTGCATTTGTGTCAAAAAAATAATTCTCATATTTACAGGAAGTGACAGAATTCCAGTTGTTGGCAGAGTATATAAAGCTTTTCATACACAATCTTTTTTATTACTAGACAGAGAATATAAAATCTGAACTGAAAATCAAATTCAATGCATCACGGAAACTGTATTCCTCAATAGCTTTTCTTAAACTTCATTCCTGCTCTCAAGAAACATCCTTCTGAGACATCTGTCATGCCACCTACTTCTCAAAAAAAGTTTTCCTTTTACCAAGAGCAAATGATGTACTGCAATTGGATTAATACACCATTATTTATAGCCACACCAATGCAGTTAAAAGTCGTGTGGTGCAAATTGTGCCTTATTTTGCTAACAGGTATGAGTGCATACACTATGTAGAAGGACTTAATTCGGTGGAGGAGGTATGTTATTTATAACCAATTAACTCATTATTTATCTGTAACAGTGATTTGATAAACATGCATCATGTATTCACCAGCCATTAGCCTGCTTAATAAAAATGTATTTAAAATGTGATTCTTTGCACTGAAGCAGTTTACTTCTAACTTATGAAAAAATTACACTGGCAAAAATGCTGCATAGCTGAGTTCTTGGCTTTAGTTAAATGGGTTAAACTGTTTGTGAAGACATTCTCCGTAAGTTGCCCATACTACTAGTTTTTTTCTCAGAAGATACAGCCATCAAAGAGATCTTACTTTGATGTTAAGCCTGTTGTCTTTCTCACAGTTGATATCATAACCAGATCTTCTAGGCACAGATCCCCAATCCTTTCCTGTATTAATGTTCCTTATTAACAAGGAGCTGGCCGAAGAGTTATGTAGTGTGGTTTTTTTTTTTGTTAATTAGTGTTATTTCACACTCCTGTTACTAACAGCAGCAGTTAATTTCCTGAAGAAGGAGGTAAAATCAGTGACCTTTCTCACTTTATGGTGATGTTAAAACCAAAAATTAAGTTACGTTGCTGTCTCATCACTGTAATAGGTTTTACGGGAATCACAGTTCTCGTAACACTAACAAAATAAGCAGCTTGAATGTTTACATTTAATGCATGTGCCAAAATGTAAAGTTAACCAACTGTCAGTTTTCTACGGTGTACTGAGTGCCATTTATAAATATATTCCATAAAAACATCTTAAAATAGAGTCTTGTTCCTGTAATATCCCTGGACATCCAGAAAGTCTTCTCTGAAAACTGGGTGAGGAATATAGTTCCAGAGCTTAACAATGTCACACAAGATCAGTTGATAGCACATATTCCTAGTGGGGTTCAGTCTGTTTCAGTATAGCTTGTACTACAGTGACCCACATTTTACATACACAGCATATATTACTTGCTAGTCCAAATAAAAAGGTTATTAAAAATCTATTACACAGATCTAAAGAAAAAATAAGATTGTTTTGCTTCATTCTTCCACCCCCCTCAATAGATTAATTTCATTGTGTCCATGGATTACATATTCTGACAAGTGGTTTATGTTAAAATCTTTTTCAAGTACTTTAAAAATTGTTATACCAAAAAAGCTGCCTTTTTCTTTGCTTGTTTTTTTTTTCCTTAAAAAAAAAGTACCGTCTACAATTTAACACAAAATTCAGGTGCAAGAATTTTAAACAAAAAAAAATGAACTAAAGAGCTTTATTGACATCACAGTACATTCAATAGTAATTTTAAGAACATTACAGCTGAAAGAGAATGGCCTGGTTTATATTCTTAATAAGCACTACCGTTCTTGGGGAAAAAAAAAAAAAAAGTAATGCAAAGAAATCCTATTAGGTATTTAATTCTGAGCAGCATTTGGAAAAAATACACCTATTTACAGATAAAAAAAGGATTCTGGTTTCACCTACATAGCCACAATGTGCCTCTATAATGAGACAAGCCTTTATAACTCATGGAATTTTTAAACATCATAGCACTGGTGCCACGAATTCCTCAGCGTTTACGACGAAGAGGAGTTGCTGATCTGAAAAATAGAAGGAAAAGGGGGGAAAAGTTAATTGGAAAAAATAAAAGACCCCCAAACCCACACACACTTTAGGCTTTAGTTATTAAGTTTTAAACGATTTTTCCAAAGTTACTTTTGCCTATGACAAAAAAATTAATAAATACCATACTTTATTAAAAAAGTTCATATGCCGTACACATGAAGACGAATATCAAAAAATAAAAGTAAAAAGTCAGACAAAATACTTAAAAAGTATACTACCTTGATCGTGACTTAGACTTGTGTTTGCGGCTTGCCTTCTTACCAGACCTTTGAGATTTCTCCATGGAGCATGACCGAATATGCTTCGATTTCTTAGCCTTCTTTTCTTTGCTGCTTCCTGGTGATTCAGAACTACTCCTCGCACTAGATTCGGAGCCTGACCGTTTTTTGCTATCTTTGGTAGTAATTCTTTTGCATTCATGCCTGGAATCCTGTCTTATTATTTTCACACATATGGAATCACCGCGAGTGAAAGTTCTTTCACTGTCCCTTTTTCTCTTTAATCTACTGTCGTCATGATTGCCAGCTTTACTTTCTTTTTCCTCTTTTTTGGACCTGTCTTTCCTTTTTTCCTGATCTTTCTCCCTTTCTCTGTTCTTTTTTCTGTCCTTATCTACAGCTCCACCCTGCTCCTTCTTCCTTTCTTGGTCTTTACCCTCACTTTTATGTTTGTGCCTATTTCCAGGAGGGCTTCTACGCTGGTCTTCAGCTTTACGCCTATCCCTGCTTCTGCTGCGGCTCGCACGATTAGCTCGCCTGTCTCTGGAACGGCTACTATGTCTGTCCCAGCTTCTCTCTCTTGAAGGACTCCGATTTCTTCGCCTCTCCCCCCTTTCAGCACTGTGATTTCTACTACATCTTCTCCTTTCCCTTATTTTCTCCCTGCTCCTACTTCTCTCTCTCCTATTTCTGTGGGTGTAACTCCTGCTTCTGCTGCGTCTAACTTTATGTGACGGTGTCCTACTGCGACTGTGCCTCTTCTTCCTTTTAGGAGAGGAAGAACGTGAAGAGCTGCGACTACTACCTGAGCTAGTGCTATAGGATGAACTAGATACAGTGCTGCTGCTGCTACTGCTTCTGCTATTGCTGCTACTGCTACCACTGCTAGAGCTTCCTGACCCGCTCCTTCCTGTCCTCTCTTTACCCTCTTTTTTAAGCTCTGTATCAGGTGCAATTGCATTTGGAGATCTTTTCTTTTCATGAACCATATCTGCTTCAATTTCTTTTGTCTCCTGTGATGCTGAGTTACTATTTTGTTCTTTGTTGATAAATTCATTCATCTCTTTTGAAACTTTTTCACTTTGTAGCTTCTCTTCTGGGGGAGAAAAAAAAAGTATGCCAAAGAAAAATGCAATTAATTTGGGGTGAAATGACAATAATTTCCATACCACTACTTTTGGCAAAACCAGATTTCCAAGCATGTTTCATAATACTTATAATAAATACACTGTCTGCCATCATGCCAACTACCCACCAAAATACTTGTTTTCTTTTTTTTAAGTCCAAAAGAGCTGCAGCCCTGGTTTAGAAAAAGTACACCCCCCACTTTTAGTAGTCCTTGATGTTATTTCATGTTTCTGCCTGTGGCTGAAGACAGAGTTCTCTAACAAATACCCTGGGAGCACCAGAACTCCCCAAATCACCTATACAAACATAATTTTTCATCCTGCAACTTTCTTATTCTTTCCTTCTCCTTCCTACAACACTCCTCCCTCTAGCAGTACCTACACTTTCTGCCTTCCTTCCAGACCCATTTATCTGGGTTCAAGTAATCACTGGCTAGGCTGAAGAAGTTGCATTTCCTACAGAATGCACAGGCAGGCTCTCAACATCAGAACAGTAGCTGTACCGGCATGTTTTGTAGGACCACAAAAAGCCTTAGAGGAGTACCTTGTGCTGTAGTGACATAGTTGTTTTTTGAAAGAAAACACTGGGTTTAGAGCATAAGATGACTTAGATTAGTCCTAAATGCTAACAAGTACCAGCAATTCAAATATTTCCCTGTTTTTATAGCTTTTATAGCCAGTGAATTCCAGTGAAGGGAAGAACAGTATAAAAGAGAGACTTGTAGATAATTCTTTGCTTAAGATTTAGCTCAGAAGTTAAGACCACAGTATTTAATGCAAATAGATTGTGAAGCTCTTACAAAACAAAAAATTAGTCAGTTTGGATTATATGTAAGCTTGGTAGTCAGCAACACATGGTAAGAAGACAACAGAAGAATTGCAAATACATTTCTTGAAAGTAACATAACAAATATCAGGCCAAGACCTTCACAGAGCAAAGTAAAGAAATTCAGACGCTCAGAGCATTTTCCAGAGATTTCCAACTTTAAAAAAAAAAAAAGTTTTACTTATTTCTAGTCAACCTAAGATCCTTTGCTCACTGGCCAGGCTTTATCTCTTCTTCCTGTTTTAAACTGAACCCAAGAAAAAAATAACTGACATACATTTTTAGCCAAAACAAAAAAAAAGTTCGGCCTTTTGATGTGGGCCATCAGTTCCTGAATTAACTTATGGAATAAAACTGCATCTATAACCCCAGTGATTTTAGTGGCAACTGAGAGTCAAATTTAACCCACAAAAGAATTCCACCTGCTCCCTGAAATACTAGGTGATAAAGGCAGAAGCCAGACTATGCTAGAAGATGCTGTGCTGTACTGTATTGTAGAACTATTCTGCCTTTCCTAAGCACCACAACTGTGAGACCCTGAATTTAGCATTCTTTGGTATTGTGGATGCATAGTCAGCTTCTTTACTCCAGAGTTACATTTCTGTAAACAGCCCCATGGAGATGTCCCCAAACTGACCTGTGGCTTCCTGCACTAGGAATACTGCAGTCATAGGCCACCACTCAGTCACTCTCCATAAATCTTAAAATACTCAAGAGAGACAGGAATATTAAGGGACCCAAAAGTTTAACTAGTTCAGTTTTTTATTAAGAGATCCATATGTCTTATTTCTAGGCATTTAAAATAAAAAGTAAGAGGAAATCATCAGTCTTGAAATAAGAAAAAAGCATGCTATTGTAATCGCACTTTGTTTCTTCTGGAACTTATGAACTTAGCTCGTGACTTCTGCCCACTGTATTTCTGTGTTGCTCTACGCTGCTCTTCAGCAGTGCAAGGTGACTGTGATTCCCTTTTGACCTACATTATTGGTACAAAAGGACAAACCTTACCTTGCATGGAGAAGAATTAGAGATTTAGAAATTTTTTGGTTTGTATTTTTAAATCAAACCTGACACCTTATCAGAGGCTAAGTATGAACTGACTGGGTTCAGTTATCTTCCCCCACTGTTAGGTATAAAACCCCAGTTATGAAGAACCAACATATGGAAACAAACCTCCACTACAACTGAGAGCAGTGAGTTTGAAGAAGCTGCAGCCTACCACTGTATGTTCTGAATGGAGCACTGCTCAACATTATGTAACAGAAAAACATGTTTTTTGGATGATGAAAATATGCTTTATATATATAAGCAGTACTAGTATTTATATAGTACAATATCTACAGCATATAGATATGCACCATGCCTTAACTCTGAAGGAGAATATTTTACTGAAAACACTATATGGATTTTTTTCTTACTATAAATTAAAAGCAAACCCCATTTTGATCAAGTAGCTCAAACATCTTTTTTGTTAAAACTTTTTAAAGAACATTATTTCTAAATTTGTTTGGTATTTTTTCGGCTTAAAATGCATTTTCTCTAAGTAGTAAACTCTATATACAGCAGTGTATGTACCGTATGTGTATGTAAGTAACAGTACATGTAAGCAATATATGTAAGAAGACATTATATGACTTACCTTCTAGCTGTTTTTCTAGTAGTAGTTGCTGTTCTCTCTCTTTTCTCCAAAATGCTTCCTGTTTTTGCCTGATTCTGTGTCGTAATTCCTCATCATCAGTATCAGATGATTCAGAGCCTCTGTCACTCCTCTCATCTTCACTGTCTCCTGATCCATAACCACCCAGTCCACCTGCGTGCATAAAGTCCAGTCTATCACGAGGAAAGATTAAGCTTTGCTCCTAATATTTCTGTGGGGCAAAGAGGAGAGTAACATTGCCCTTCCTTCACCTCCTCTTCTCTGATGAAGTCACTTTATTCTGGTAAGCGCCAATGGTGTTTGACTGGTGTGATCAAGCCCCCATATCTGTATTGAGGCTCACTGTCTGGTTCTACTTCTTCTGGAATGTCTATTTTCAGCAGGCAACCACTGTGATCATGGTACTTTTTCCATTGCATGGAAGAGCAAAAAAGCTCTCTGCGAAGATCGTAACAGTGCCTGCCTCTGTGTCAGCAACCGGACAGAAAATGCCTGGGACCTTTCCCAGAAGACACATCTGAAATTACTTCAGCCGCCTCCGTAGTCCAAGGCTACACAAATTCTGAATGCCATTTCAATTTTCCTACATTGATTTAGAAAACACTGCACTTTGAAAGGTATGGAGATGGAACAGAAATGGACTTTCTTCTCCCCTAGAGATATTAATAATTACTGGGCTGATAAGAAAGATAAAGTCAATTTAAACAACTGACATGGAGATATTTTACTTTTTTCAGGTTGAGATTCTTATGATCTTTATGGCTTAGTTTTAAAACATGTGAATAACTGTGATAACATTCAACCTAATTAATCAGAATTCCAAGTTACAAACACATAACTGATCACTGACACGGGTAAGTCTTAGATGATAAAAAGCATACTGGGAAAGATCTTTTGCCATTGTTTCTCAAGCTGGGATTTTTCCTGTGTTGTTTCTGGTAATAGATGATATGGGAGCCTCTGTGCTTATGTAGCTTTTAGGTAAAACAATAACATCAAAGATGAAAAATATTTTTATTTCTACACTCTCATATTAATCTATCAGCTTTCCCTTCCTGCTTGGATGGATCAAAATAGGAAAGAAATACAAACAGTATTCCTCTCTCCAAAGACTGCAGTATGCTTCTAAAACAGTCATACTTTGAAAAGTGAATTTATCTGAAGTTTTCATGTATTTTCAAAATTAGGGCAAGATTATCACACACTAACTCACACTGACTAGTCCTTTACTCCAAAAACCATCCCACTTATATCATTAGGATCACCTGTGGAACAAACAAAAGTGCTGATAAAGTTATCAGAAAGTGACCCATACTCCTGGGCAATGAAAATCTAGTTTCAAAATGCAATTCTAGAAACGCAAGGCAAGAGTGAAACTCCCCCTTTAAGCCCTCTCAAAAATAAGGAACATACTTACCGAGTCCAGTGAGGGAAGCCAGTGCACTGGACTGTGCCAGCTGTTTTGCAGGAGCTTTGTATCACATCAACAACAGGAACAACATGTTAACACAAATAGCCACGATTTCATAGTCATGAGTCTATGGTATTGTTAAATCTACTACTATTGCTGTTCTTTGGAGGGAGAGAAGAAACATTAAAAATGCATCATCCATTTAAAACCACTTCTAGATTTGCTGACCACGAAGATTTAGAATTTAACTGCAAATTAACAGTGACAGAAAAAAAGACACAAATATATACTCATAAATCACTTTCCAAGTTACAGCATCTGCACATCATTTTCAAGTTTCAGTAGTTACATGTTTATATTACTTGGTTACGTTAAAGAATTCTTATGCAAGTACAGTATGTGTTAATAGTGAAAGGAAATTAATTACTAATTGAGGACTCAATGCTTGTCTCTTTTCACTTCTGAACAGCTAAGAACTTGAAATAAAGATGATAGCATTAAGAAACAGCTACAACTCAAGAGCCATTGACACACAGGTACCATTTTATCTAAAATGAATTGTATGAAAGAAATGGAGTAACTGAAGTAACTCACAAAACACTGCACAGGATGACAGTACATGATTACTGGATTTGAACTCTACCAAGTTGGATGCATTATACTAAAACTGTTCTTGGGGAATAACTATGGAGGTTAAATGTTCTAGAGACATGCAAATATAGAATATTCACTGAAGAAACTAACAAAAACTCCAAAAGGAGCTGGCATACCTTTAGTTGCTTTACGGTGAACATCTTTGGCCACGTAATAAATTTCTTCATTTGTGACATCTAAGAGAATCTCTGTCAGCAGCATTTTCGTCAGCATCATCTGAAGTAAATTGTATTTACAATTAAAGACCAAAACATCTTGAATAAATACTATACTCAATTATATCCATAGAGCTTTCCTTCTTTTGATGGCTGTTAAAATACTCTCCTACATGTGTTATTTTATGACTTTTCAAAACATGATTTAGAAACACAGGTCTGAAACTGTTTAAATTTGACCTGACTTCAAAAATTTTGGATACAGTTCACAGTCAAAATACAAACTGTTCTATGTGTATTATACATCGCTGATTCCTAATGTCAAAAATGACACAATGAGTATGTAAATCAGAAACATACTTGGACTGATAATATTTTTCATTCAAAAAAAGAATAAAGAGCACATTTATATCTGGTACACCGTCTCACTGACCCCAATCTTGCAAAAATCATCAGAGGTAACCATATAGGATTTCATTATGACACATTTCCTACAAAAAATTGAAAATATTGGTAGCTAGATCTCCAAGCTGCTCAGTCTGCCCAGGTCCTTTGCAAAAATACGAGGCTTTCAATTAAAAAGGTTTCAGTTGTACAATTAGCAACTTTGATTTCAAAATATGAAGTTCCTATGCTCCTGGTGACACAGCAAAATTGCTGCTCATCTAGGACTTCCTTGCAAGAATACATTTCTGGAACTCCCTTTCACAGGAATTGAGGTTTAAGCACAGATTTCAGACACATACACTTAATCATCAAAAGCTTTCAGAAATTTGACAAATTAAGCAAAATGGCAAAATTAATAATGGTCAGTGTGTAAAGATCACAGTCATTACGTTATTTCACTGTTGTGCTAAATATAAATTATGTAACCTATATCCTTGTATATATAAGAAAGAAAGCAATACAAAGACATGCAAATATAACTGCTTTACAGTATGTGTGCTATGCCTCTACTGGACAGCATCAGGCAGAGAAAAAGTGTTTTACTTTGCTATGCCTGCAAAATAGGAGCAAACAGACAGAAACACTCAGTATGAACTACATTAATACCATTTGATACTCCTTTTCTTCTTCCGTCATTTCTGGTTCACTTTGCTCCTCTTGAGGAGCTGGGGATGGACTCCTGCTGGTTTTCCCAACGCTTACAGCTTCTGTGTTTTCAGCATCTTCATCTTCCTCATCACTGTCCTACAAGAACAGCATCATACATTTCAGGGAAAACTTAGATGCCAAGCTCATTACTGTCTATAGACGACAGTCAACCTGCTTTACTTTGTACTGAAGTCTATATTACAGTCATTATAAAATTCTACTTCGCCCCTCCTAATAAACATGCAACTCCCTCTCTACCCACAGGAGGTAACAAAATACACAGCTGTCAGCTCACTGCCAGAGAGAAACTTAGAACTGGAAACAATTGAGGTAACTGCTAAAGTGAATGGAACACAAGGTTTCCTAAATGGGCTCAGTTTAGCAAATACAGGTATCTGAATTTGTTCAGCTGCTTCAAAGACCATGTATGTTCCCAAAATACAGAGAAGGAAAAAAGTCCAACTTCATCCTTGCTTCTTTGCTACACAGATCAAATAGTATGCTTTTACCTTTCAGACATTAGCAACTCCAAAACACCAAGTAATTATCTACAAAGCAGCAGCTTAACCTTAGTTTTAAGCAACAGAATTGAAGAGAACCAGGAATACAGTCTCTCTTTTGAGGAGACGACAAAGCTGACAACTTTCAGGAAATACAAACCTGAGCAAAAAGCAAACGCTTCTACTTACAAATTTACTTTTCTGAGGTAGCCGTGGGCCATCCCCTTCTCCAGCCTCCTCACTTTCCTTTTTCTCTTTTTTAGACAACTGTGAACGCTGCTGCTCCATCCTCTCTTTTTCCAACTTTTTCTGTTTTTCTCGTTCCATCTTTTCCAGGCCCTCACGAATCCAGGCAGGCAGAGTTCTACGCTTCACAGCATCTGCATAAACAAAGTTTACAGTTCTGTAAGATGAACAAACCTTACCCCCCAAAAGAAAAAAAGAACCCAACCAAAACAAGCAAACCTAAAGAAATAAACCCTTCACCCAAATCCAAAAATGCCACACATGTGGGAAGAAATTAAAAAAAAAAGCATTTACAATAGCTTTGCCTTTCTCTTCTTTTTAATTTATATATATATATATAGGGGGGGGAAGTCTTCAAATTTGTATGGTTTTTTTATTAAGGAGTGGTTAACATGTACCAATCTGTGGAGGCTCCTGCTTCACAGGCATCGTGATAGGTGAACGCTGTCGGTCTCGGAATGAGGGTCTTTCCCTTCGATTTTGAGGAGGCGCAGAAGGTGCTGGCGGACCTGGTGGCCCTGGTGGTCCTGGCTGCCAATAAGGTGGGTGAAAGCCACCTTGAGGTGGACCAAAAGCAGCCCCATGCTGAAAGAGTAATGCAGTTTATTTTTCTTCACATGGTAACACTAAATACAGCATGTGTGCAAGTCCATGCAAGTAGAAATCCATGATTTCTAGGCTACTGAGCACTCTCAATCTCTTTTTGTGGTCCCCAAGAAACAAGTTTTTCTTAAATATTTAATGAGCCAACCTAGATTTAAGCAGGGATCCTAACAAAGCTGAAAATGCTTCAACCAGTCTCCTTTCATATTGTGCTAAACATTAAGCCTGACAACCACCACCTACCTCCAGCAGTTCCTTATCAGCTTAGCATCAGAGCATGCAGTTAACGAAGAGTATACAAAATTAAAGTCTATCTATGGGAGCAGTCTTTCCTTGTAACTACAACATGAAGACGAAAATGGAAAGTTCAAGTTTTTATTACAAAAGTGTTTTGCACTGTGCACTTTCCAGAAACCTTTCATGGCTGCTACTAATATGGCTGATTAAAATATTAACTGCATCAATATGCAAGTTTAGTAGAGACCCTTGGTACTGAGGAAGCTGTTTACAATACAAAAGTCACAAGTCCTGAAGCAAAGATGGGGGGATGCGAGTGCTTTAGTATTTTCTGCCCAGAAATGCCTAATTAAACTATTTAAGGAGAGGATTTAGGAAGAGAGTTACAACATTAAATCTGTTTTTATTATATTGTACTGTGTATTTAAGTCACTAGTGCTAAAAACCACTCTTCCACTACAATTTCAGCTTAAGCATCCTTCTGTTATTCACTGCAAAACAAGTTTTCTGTAGAATTCAGAAAAATTAATTTTAAGAGTTGATCAATAGTAAACAAAGGAAATTATAATAAACTAGTGTATTTGAAAATTACCGGTTCACTTCCTAACAATTTTACTGAGAAGGAAAATTTAATAATAGGAAAAAGTGGGCCAGAAGATAAGCACTCATATCTACCCATCTTCACTTAGGTTTATTTATGAACAGGAGGTAGGTGTTTTAACAGGTACAGCTGATCATTTATATCAAAGTTTTTGGAAGAAAAATACTGAAAACAGGGAGAAGATCAAAAAACTTTGTATTTAAAGATTTGTGCAGTGCCTCCTGCTATTATGAGTGCTAAAACCACCTACAGATTTATTGCGCTATGCAATTTATATGCTAGAATGAAGAAAAAAAGTGTATGTGGATTTTTTAGAAATACCACTGTTTATTCAAAGAATCACAGCAGATAGATATGGAGAGGCTCAATGGATCATCCAGTCTATCTCCCTGCAGATATAGGACTGTTCCCTATGGTATGTTATCTACTGGTTTTAAGTATGCATTTCTGAGATTATGGTTTTTTCCTCTTCCTCCTCTGTTTTTTTTTTTTTTTTTTTTAATTTTTTTTTTTTTATAAACAAAAAAA
>JASSUY010011983.1:18669-32910 GCA_032466535.1 Forpus xanthops
TGCATCAAAAGGAGCGTGACCAGCAGGTCAAAGGAGGTGATCCTGCCCCTCTACTCTGCTCTCCTGAGACCTCACTTGGAGTATTGTGTCCTCAACACAAAAAGGACATAGAACTGCTGGAAGAGGTCCAGGGGAGGGCCACAAGGACTATCAGGGGACTGGAGCACCTCCCATATGAACACAGGCTGAGAAAGTTGGGGCTGTTCAGACTGGAGAAGGTTACATGGAGACCTCATAGCAGCCTTCCAGCATCTAAAGGGGGTCTGTAAGGATGCTGGGGAGGGACCCTCCATTAGGGACTGTAGTGACAGGACAAGGGGTAATAGGTTCAAACTCAAACAGGAGAAGTTTAGATTGGATATAAGGAAAAAATTCTTTACTGAAAGGGTGGTGAGGCACTGGAATGGGTTGCCCAGGGAAGTTATGAATGTTCCATTGCTGGCGCTGTTCAAGGCCAGGCTGGACGGAGCCTTGGGTGACATGGTTTAGTGTGAGATGTCCCTGCCCATGGTAGGGGGGTTGGAACTAGATGATCTTAAGGTCCTTGCCAATCCAAACTATTCTAAGATTCCAAGATATAAGAACCCACAGAAAAAAATCGTGCAAATTGCAGTTATCTTTCTACAACATCCAGGGACAAAACAAATCTTTTGCATATGTATATTATAAACCCGATTTATTTCATATACAGATTATCAAGTTGTTTGTGTCTGTACCGTTACACATTTTGTGGAACACATGACTGGGAAGTAGCAGCTGTGATACTCAGCTATGATGCTACTGGTAGATTTGCATGTTGAAACCTGGAGGATACACCCAAAAATGTCTGACAAAATTAAAATTTCATCATATAATAAAAAAAAAAAAAAAAAAATGAATGAATGGGAAGGAAGACAAACCTGGCTGCCACATTCTGTTGAAGTTGGGATCCCCCTGAAAATTATTGTGGTTGTTTGGACCAGATTCTATTCCTGAAATATCCTGTCCATTTGGCATCATTCCTTGTTGTTCCACTACACTCTGTTGCCCTGAGGCTTCTCGCTGAGCAATCCATGCTTGAGCTAATGCAGCCCAGTCAATCTGGCCTAAAATAAACAGAGGAAACTTAAAAGGTTAGTATTCACATGTCTTAAGTTTAAATGTTTCTCAATTACATGTATCACTGCTCAAGAGAAATGGTCAACATTTACCTTCAGCAAGTACCATGAGCACCATTAAAACATACAGTGTAGAGTAAAACAAACCAAAAGCAAATGTCAGTGTTCATACTTGCTGAAGTAGTGTTTCTCTGCATATGTTCAAAATGCCGTAAGGCAGATTATTTTAGGTTCACATTAGCACTGAATAGGTGGTAGCAATACACTTTTAACCTAAGTGATCCAATTTTGAGATAAGAAATATATATAACCTTAATTTCTAAACTCAAGTCTAAGAAAGATGCATAGTTACAAAACTACATTTTGCAATGTATAGTCTTTGTATAACCCCCGATTTCTAGAATGTGTATTTCTCTCCCCTTTTTTTTCTTTACTACCATTCCTTCCAGTAAGTTGCACTCTCAGACAAGGACACTAGTTTGTATTCTGCTCATTATCAAGTCAGGAAGTCTCTCTAGTGAAGTTAGAAAAACTGAAGCGATAGAAAGCAATGTAAAACCAGCGTGCCCAATCACTCAGAATATCAAATACACACCTCTGCTCTCTTTTATCTATCCCTATATTTCTCTTGATGCTTTGAATTGTTGTCACCTCACCCTCAATATCAGGTTTATTGTTTTGGTAGGCTTATTTTTTTGGTGGGGGAAAGAAATCCAAACAAGCGATCATGATCATCACTGCTGTAACCTAAACCAAATTCCATACTAATCTTCCAGTGAGAGTTTTTCTGTGTATAAACTCGCATTAGCATTTCTGCCACAAAAGCACGTACTAAAAAGCAGAATTCCTCAAATAAATGATTCATCTTGGCTATAGAACTGGCAGAAATACAGATTCTGTAACTCACAGGGATAGATTCTGCAAAAGTAATGTAAGGTCTAAATGTCAACCAGTATGACTGATTGGTAAAATGTTGTAATTTGTCCAGCATAACTCAGGTTGCTTGTCTGTACTTTGCATATTAAATATTAACTACGCCAAAATATTTAGAATTGATGCTTTCTATTTTTTCTAGCTCTTCAGAAAGAGGCTATAAAAGTATTATCTTGAGAGCAGCTATAAAAAAAGCAACTATCAGTCATGCTCTGAACAAAGACTCAGAAATTCAGCTGAGAACAAGAAAAATAAAAGAATCCACAAAGCTTTCCATATACTTACTTGGATCTTGTTGGTGTTGAAATGACTGCATCCACTGCTGTTGGTTCAAAGGCCATTGCTGCCAAGGTTGTCCACCTTGATCCCACATCTTTTAAGTCTTTATATAGTCTATATTTCAACTAAAAATAATAGTTGTATGTTTAAATAGATGCCCATGAAATATCACATAACTGAAACTTACATAACTGCAGATATAGTTAAGCCTTGCAAAGCAAGCTGAAGCAATGCTGGCTTAATATTTTAAGCTGGAGAAAATGGTTCATCCTTTAGAGAAATATCTACAAATATTATCATCAGATTTTAGAAGCTCAGTATGCTTTCGCTGTATTTTCACAAGGAAATTAACTACAAAATGACGTTCAAGGAGAGATCTGACAAGTTTATAAGACAAGAACTCATTTGACAGTAAATGCAATTTAAAGTCGAAATGTAAAAGACATTAAGTGATATCCTTGCCTGTTTCTTAGGGAAAAGATGTGTATTTTTCTATACAAGTGTCATGCAAGTCTGTTAAGTGAGAAAAGGAAAAATCACTGAATGGTAAAACATATCAGTAATGACTGCACAGGTACAACATGGTGTCCACATGCATTTTATGTGCTGTACAGGCTCACTGTAATTTCTAAATAGTACATGCTTTTTGAGGAAGAAGGAAAAAAACCCACAAGCCTCTGCTCACCTGCACAATTACCACATGGTCTCTTAAAATCATGAGAAACATCTGCTGGTCCTGTGCTCTATGTCCTGAGCAGGCAGCAGCAGCCCTAGGACCTGATGGCTCCATAACCTGCTTTAAGTGAAGCTCCAGGACCAGCTTTGCAAGAATCTGACAAGGCAGAGCAGCCTACCAGGTTGGTATGCCTATAATGGAATACCAGCTCTTTCCGGTCATTTGTACCTCCTGCATACACCTAATCTGCTACTACATGTGGAGGACCAGGCAGTGGCCACCTACACTGCTCCAAATAGCTTTTCTGAAGACAAGCCCTGGGCATAGTTTTGAGAACATTCCAGAAGTTGTTCCCAAACACCAGTAGGTTAAGACTCCCTCTGTCCTATCCACTTCTCAACAGGCTTCACTCTCAAAGAACATACCCTCATATCATTCACCAGACAATCCTCTATTTCATGCCATAAAACCATTAACCACGTAGGCTATTTCAAATACTTAAACAGAAACATTCATTCACAGGAGGAGCACACAAAACCTCATCGTGGCTCACAGCCAAGTGCAATACAGGATAGATGAGTACAGCCTGTCAACTTCAGAAGAAAGTAGCTCAGAGCAGCCAGTACCACTCAGGTGGCCAGTCAGGAACATAATCCCAGCTGCTCTTTACAGAGCAGGATGCAAGCAGCTCTACAGTCAGAGCTGGCTTTCAACACACAGAAAAACAATTAGAGTGGATCCCACTTGCAAAGGGCTCCCGTGCTTACACATTCATACAAATAATTGCATGAGTGCATAGGAAGACAGCATCACACTGCAAAAATACACAACAAAAAAAAGTGTTGGGTCATGCAGAGATGAACGCAAGCTTGTATCTTGCATGCTTCTGTCATATTTTCTTTTTAATCTGAAAAATCGGAGAACATCTTTGTTCTGAGATCACTTATATTCAAGTCAGTACAAAAACTATATATGTATGGTTCAGAAAAATTCAGTTGCAAATGCCTTTGGGAGGGGGGAACAGGAATGGAAGGGGAGAGCTTTGAACAAGACCAGATCAACTTGAGAACAGGGGGAGCACTGGGTAAAACCTACTTTACAGTTTTCACCATCTTTTCCTACCAAATTAAGCATGGTGGTTGCTCTTTTGTGGTAGGGTTTTTGGTTTCATGTTTTTTTTTCTTCTGTCATCTTTTCCTTTTCACATTTTTATCTGTACCCAGGAAATTAACTTTCTTATACCAATTGAGTGCAAGGCTGGCTAATAATGCACTTAATGCAACATTTAAGCAGGACCTGACATACATAGCTCTCCAAATACTCCCATGTACATATTTGTCATCAGCTACTACAAAAAAGAGAAAAATGACTGCTGCCGCTGAACCCATGACATTATCTCATAAACTAAGCATGAAGTAGTAACCTCATATCTTTTTCTTCTTTAAGGTGGAAATAGTATAAGTTTCTTCCTCCCCTCAGTCCATCTTTCCATCCAGAAGCCAAATTCTTTCAACAATCAAAATAAACTTAACATCTTAAACCAAAGTTGTAACAACTGTGGTTCAAGATAACCACTAGCCTCAAAGCACTGCACAGCCTCTCCCTTTGCTCCCTGCTGTTAAATCACACTAGCAATAATAAAATTTCAGTAATTCTGGTAGCAGTTTTTTTACCTAAATAGGTAATACCTTGGAAAAACTTCATGAGATTTACTATAATGTACTAAATGTATTTTTAATATAATGTATTTTTACTTAAAAAAAAAAAACAGCAAAAGATTTAGAAGATTAAATTGTTACATCAATAATGTAAGAGGCAGGTTTGCATATAATTTAATAAAAAAATAAAAATGAAACAGTTAAATATCAATTTATCTCACGGAAGTGTAACAATATTAAGGGCACCTCTACAAATTCAATTGAAGTGGAACCTCCTACATGCAGCTTTTACTTGATAAGATCAGATGAGATTTAATTTTACTGGACTATGTATCTCTGTCCTAAAATCTTAAGATATTTTGGATTTTTTTTTCACTTGTTCCACCTAACACAATTAGCTTGTAACAAACTTTTGTACCTCACAAAATGCTTATCAATTATCTGTTTCTCATGGATTCTGCACTGAAAAGGACATTTAATATTTAAGCCTTTTCTTGTTTATTGGCAGGCCTTGATCCTCACTGTGGACAAGCTGAAGCACCAATCTGGAGGGTAAGAAGGTCTAAGGTAGCAAATCCCTTCAGATCTCCTGTGCATATGCTGCCTCTGAAATAGCAACTACCTTACCATTTTATAAAGTGCTCAAAGAAATTAATTCGACTTTTTGGTGATGGGGAGATAAATTATTCTGCAGCTATTATCAACTGGCAATCTGAAAAGGTGACCAAGAGATACAGAAGACAGGCAGTGACTTTAGGCACCGACTTTAAGCAGCAGCAACATTCATTCCTCTCCTGGCTTCACTCTAAAAAAGTTATCATGCCCTAGGATGTCGAGGCCAAATTCACATTCCAAAGGGAGTGGTGCCAAAGGACTCCACCATCTCCTCATCAGAGAGTAGTGCTGATCCAGGACACCTAGCATTCCTCCGGGCTGCTCCCAAACATGTTTCAGATATCAGCACAGACCTGGGACTCAGAAGGCAGTTAAGACGTGTTCATTCTGGTTTGGAAGGTCAGTCACTCACCCAGTGCCAGCTGGCTTCAGGACCAGAGTGAAAAACCCTGTAGGGTTTTAGTTGTTAGAGTACATAGCTGCTTCTTCATCAGTCTGCAACATAATACGGCCTAGAGTCTTCAACTTTCAAGAGATTATCTCACCTTATTATTACTATTTTGGGGAGAGAAATCAGGTGGGGGAGTTGATTTCTATTTTGAGGCATAACACTATGACAAGACAGCAACAGCTGTGTAAAACCTTGAAGAACTTCAACATTTGGTTAATTCAATTTATGCCATCCAGAACAGATTGATCTAAGATCACTGCTATTTGAAACTGCTAAATTTTGTTTGTGAACTGCATTTAAAAGCTTTTAATTCTGCATTGCATTTGTACTTCCACTGTTTTCCTGAAGAGATGTTCATTTTCTCAGGCTGGCAACTATAAAAAATGCTGCCTTTCAAGTATAGAGATTTATTACCAAATTCAGTAATAAAAGCTTTTTTTACTCATGAGAAAATGTACTACACAAATACTTAAGCAACTGCATCACTTTCTTTATGAAACTGTATGGGCAAAAGCCCTTTTTCAAATACCATGTGAAAACTGGCCAAACTTTTATTAATTCTTACCTTTATTTCAACTTGATCTTCAGTATGCTATTCTTTGGAAAGAAACAGGAACTAGATATGAAGGAATATAATGAGCATCTTAAAGTGTTTATAAAACTAACCTTAAGGTACACTGGCTAAAAGACCACATGTATTCAAATTCTTTAATACTGAAAACTAAATGATGTATTTTAATATGCTCCATTCAGAGACAGTGAATAAAAGAGGTTTGCTGTATGGCTTCCCCTCTATAAGGTGACCTGAAAGAGAGGGATGCCATTGCTACTTCCTTGGTTTTTTGCTCCCCACTTGGTTTTCTGCACCTTTTCAAAGTTTTCATTCACTGGTGTAAGGTAAAAATGAAAAAGGTACTTTGATGTACAATCTCCTCACTACAGGGAGGCTACAGGCATTCAAAGATGATTTACTCTCTTTACAAAATGTTCTACTAAGCACTGTTTAATGGTTTCCTCTCCTATTAAGTTTCTGAGGCAAACTGGCTTTTGTTTCTCCTTTTCACATAAAAGTAACGCAACTTTGCATACTATTTGGGCAACTTTAACTGTGCATATAAAACTCTTAAAGAGAATCTCAATATTGTCCCACTGGACATCTCTGACATTTTCCTTTGCTAATGATGCTAATTTAAAGATGTCAAAAATAAGACAGCCTGAGGCAAGTCTTCTAATAGTGAACAAACCAAAACAACACTTTTGAACTTCAGTGCCGTAAGTGAAAGGAAAATGGTACAAACTGTTTCTAAAAGAATTCACAAAACACAGCAAAGAAAATATAGCCTGTTCCCAGCAACTTTACATTTACTGAAAGGAATTCACACCCAACCTGGGGAAAGCAGGGACAACACCAAACCCAAAGTCAACATCTCTCCACCTGCCAAACAGGTAACTTACAGCTTGAAACAGCTGAAACCTCTTGCACTAATGTATGTGGACAAGAAACAAACATTATTTTCCTGAGACACATCAAGTAGTAATAATGGAGAAAACAGAAACAAAGTCTTCACCCACCTAATTAAAACTGGCACTGACAAAACTAACTTACAGTGCTGCCACATGAATTATTAAATGAGTTTTAATTTTTTACAAAAAAAAAAAAAAAAAAATCAGCATCACCTGAAAGAGGCTTCACCTATCAAAGTGGAAGGCTCTTAGGCCCACTAGTAACACAAGGCCAAATACAGACCAGATCATCTGAATTGCAGGGAAACAAGTTTTATTTTCCACTGAAGGGGGGGGAGGAGGCAGATGAATACTGGCTATAATCTATTAAATTCAAACCTCAACAAGACACTAACAAAGAGGTTCAAGAACTGAGAAATCATTAAGACACACTGGTTCTAACATTACCAGTGCTTACAACAGGTTTTGTAAAGCAAACAGGTTCAAAGAATGGATCAATTTTACAAGTACCTATCTGCAAAGGAAAATACAGATACTACCTCTCTCATGATGATGGTTTAAGGATTTATTTACCCCTTCTATCCTCCATTTGGACACAGCCTTTCTGCCTTCTCTAGCAGACACAAACAAAAGAACACTTATTGGTGCTTAAAGAGACATTCCCTGATGTCAGATCACAGAACAAGAACCTGAATCTATTAAAAATCTGTTTATCAATGAAGAAACAGAAGCCAATTCAGGATTCTTTTTGTTTTATACAGAGGCACAATCACAGGGGAAAAACAGCCCATCGATTCACATCTGATTTCAGTCACATGTACTTAACAGATTATGAAAAGTTAATGTGAGACTTCAAGATTTTGCTTGAGTATTTAAGAGCAGCCACGCTCCAAAATATGTTTTGTTGTATGTCTACAAGAAAAATTTCTATTCAAAGGGGGGACCTACTGGAACTTCATTCAGAGGCAGGATCTGCTGAAGTTTTATTACAACAAATTACTGGTACTAAATGTGCCACCTTTGAGAGGATTGCTGGTGAAAGCTCCCCTGTTGACAAAGCAGACAACAGCAGGATAGATAGCACTTACCTTGATCTCCAGCAGACAGTAACCTCTGAGAGCCAACAGCACCCAGGAAAATTTAAAGTTGGTGTCAAAATCTCTACTACTATACTCCACTATTTTACTCAACAAAAAGACAGAGAAAAAACAGGTATTTTAAAAGAAACCTTTCCACTCCTCTCCTCAATTGTGATGTGCATCTCAGCTATAGATTATACCTTGTGTTAACCTATTCTTTTAGGAAAATGCCACCTCCTTCAACATGCCTATCTGTCTGCAAAACACAGTATTTCCCGATGTGGTTGTATGATGCGTCCAGACACACCACGCATACTGAAAAGTATTAGAAGCTACTTACCAGTAACCAGGGTTTTAAATGATAGTTCACATGCTCACCTTTAACTCTAGGAGACTTTCCACAGCGCTCCCCATAAAACACAATTATCCTGAAGCAATCACAGACTTTCACACAGATGAGGAAGCCACCCTGCTAAATAACAGCACGGTTTCCTGACAATTTTCCAATGGCACAGCGACTGGTGAAGGAGCCCTGCAGTTAAGTTGCCCACCGATGTAAAAAATGGGCTTTTCAGACAAGGCCACCAAACAAACTTGAGCTCTACCAGGCTCACTCAGATTCCTCAGACAACTCTACATTGGCAGCTTTGTAGTGTAAGCTCACCAAATCTGCTAGCCAGTTCAGCACTTCTGCCGAGGTAACTATGCTCAGACCTCTCAACAATACATAGGAACAGTCTTAGGGAGCAAGGCTCAGCCCTGTGAAGTTCAAAAGACAAAGCCCACTTATCCTGGAGATGCTATCTTTCTTATACACCTATGACACTGGCTGCAGCAGAACTGAAAAATATCATTAAGTTTCACCTGGAAAGGTAAGCAAGACTTGCCCCTACATAAAATTTAAGCCAGCTGATGGATAATCTCAATTGCTCCAATTGATGCAGATAGCCCAAGACAAGAAGGACAGATACTTAACAAGGTTTGCTCAGCTCCAGAAGAGCATCAAGAAAATAGCTAACTATATCTGGTTGGCCAGGTGAGTACCTCAAACACACTCTTTTTGTGCTCCAACAACCTCCTCTTGTGACATTATGCTTCTCCTCAGTATGAATGTTACACAGAACACCTTGCACACTGACACTTTCTGCAGAAGAGACTTGGAGATTCTGAATGGGCTGCCCCAAGAAATTCATGGAAGTGAAATATCTTGCAATGAAAAACCGATAATCTCTGGAAAATGAAATTAAACAGGTTATTTGTTAGAAGGAAGATTACCTCAACTCCAAGAAAAAAAGGAGAGAGGCTAGGGCTCAAGCTGTCCTCAGGAGGAACACAGCAGGCACCTTCTACTGTGTCATGAGCTGAAGAGATCAAAGTTAGGAACTCCTACATTAGACATCAACATCATTTGATTAGATCTCCAGGACACAATCTGGCAGTCTGGTTTATCCAAGCCTGTAGACAGGTAAACTAATGACAGATGATTCCGGAGCCTACAGAACCAATGCCAATAATCAAGTGCTTTCTAATGCAGAAGAGAGGCTATTGCATCACCTTCCTGATACTGTTACTCATCATCCCTGAACAGCTGGTCCACAAGTGACGTGAGATGGCCTTACAAGTTTTACTTGTAATCTGAGCTCTAACACATAGCTGCAGAAGTTCTTGTGGTGACTAAAGATCTTGTCTTGAAGGCCTTCCAAATAGGCACTGCATTTTTGCAAAGTATCCACCATCTAAATAAAGACAGAAGCTGAAACCACAAGCAATCATGGATGCTTTGAGAACACCTATATAGCTAGACCTCTGGATCCCAGGGTTTAAACACAATACACATTTTTTGATATGGCATTCATAGGGGAAAAAAAAAAAAAAAAGCAACAAAACAAACCTACAGATACTGCATCTCCTCTAAGACAACCTGCCACTGCAGCCATGACTTTTGGCTACCTTTACATCTACAGAGTAGCTAAAGGAAAGGATTCCAAGAGGTAGAAGTCCTGGTTTGTAATAAACCACAAGTACTGTTTTTGAAATGAATTAATATTAAATAATCAGTGCCATTAGCCTTTGGCATGAGTTCAAAACAACATAAGCAGCAGTCTGATGCTCTTCGTGAGGCTCCTGGGCTGCAGGGAGTCACCCATCTCACATCCACAGAAGGATCTCAAAAGCACCACATACTGTGTGTACAGACTTTCTCTGCTCCATATAGGCTTAGGCTCTGGAGATGGACCTAAAGGAAAAACAAGATGCCTCAGCAGCAGAGGTCCTTGAAATCAAAAGCCTGATTTCTTGACCTTTTGTATAAGCACCTTGTTCTAACGTAAGGTAATCTTCCTTTCATTCAAGATAGTCTAAATTGATTTTGTGAAGTTTTAGCACAGTGACTGAAAGCTTATAGTGAATTTCCATTATGAATTTTATGGAACCACTCATTTCACACAGGATAAATCTAACCATACATTCACAACACCTACAGCAAAGCAGGTAGCAGAAAGACAGGAATCAGACCAATGACACAAAGAGTTCAAGCTTAAGAGCTGCTTTTCTCCCACCTCCTCCCTGCTCCCTCCCATTATACTATTGCTACATCAGGGTCATGATAGCAGACATCACTGATGAGGCTGGAAGTACTAGTGGACAAATACAGATACAACCCCAACAGTTCACATGTTTCTCCCAAGGAATGACGGCAGTGTGAACTGGAGTCAAAACCCAATGAAGGACACAATGTATAAACTCCAAGTATATCTATCTCAGTGCACTCCAAACTGAAAGGAAATTTAAACTAAGCATATCTTACACTACTGTGCCACTGGAATAAAGAATAATTTACAGTAATGATACGTACACAGCAGGTGACTGAAAAAAGAGGTACAAGGAAAAATAGCCTCGCACAGCCAGAGGAGCCCTTCTACCAAGATGAAAAATTTAATGCAAAAGTGTACCACAAGAATCATCAGCTGTTGGTCCTTATGTGGGGGACCCACATAAGTCACAACGCCCCTGCAGCTGAAAAGATCAGGGAGTATGGAAGGGCGCTGCACCCTTATGCACCCGTGTAGGAACCAACTCTAGGCATTACTCCAGAAGGGCTGCTGACACATGCACTCAGAGTAGGAACAAATGAGTACTATCTTTCAGACAAAAGCACACCAGCTTCCATTTATTTTGGGAAAATTAATATTTAGAAATGCATTATACTCAGCTCCTGATCAGAAAATGAAACATTTCTGGGGTAAGTTTGTAACACATTAGGAAAAAGAAAAAAGTTAAAATAACTATGTTGACTGCTAATCTGTTTCACCTATCACACTTCAAGTTGGCCAAAAACTTCTATACACCCCTTAGGGCATTACCCTAAGCTGTTGCAAGTATTTAATGCCCAGACACCATGCATCGTTTCTCCTCCTAAGAGCCAGTAGCTACACCAATGTGTCTGCTGTGTCCCGCCAAAGAACATGCAAAATTTTTCCAGCCTATTTACAGCTGTGCATCACTAGAATGCTGGAAGTCAACTTCACTTACTCCACTTCATCCATGTAACTTCAGTTACATCCTTTCTGCCTTATCAGAAATATTTTTTCTCAGATTGAACAGAGGCCTTCTAAATGTGTAACCAAGATCCAAAATACAGAACCAGAAAAAGAACAGCTTGTTCTGGGACAAAGTTTTCCAGAACCGGGTTCACACATCAGTATGTCTGACTAATACTTACAGTGCTACCAAGATGAAGCAGGCTGAGCAAAGGCCAAATTAAAAAAAAGAAAAAAGGAAACCCAAAAAAAAGTACTATGAAAACTTCTTCAGTGAGTCATTCAAGCAGTGCAGCTTCCACAGTCTGCTATTTTAAACTTAAATCTACATATCCACTTAGCTGAAGCTAACCCTTTCAAAAGAACAAAAGGAATTTGAGGGGAAGTCTGATCTGCTTATTTTTTGCACATATCATTCCACTAGAAGACCTGATGCTAGATTTGCAATTAGCATTGTTTTTTCTGAAGCGAAATGTCCATCTGCAACTTCCTCGTTGATTAATATGCAGTACATGAAGAGTATTACCAATAACCAAACAAACAACTATTCCTTGCTGGTCAGGAGCAGGTATTACCCTCAATGATAAACACAGTTACCACTTACGGAAGAGAGCTCAGACAGTGATGAAAGAAGGTTTAATAAAATCTACCCCTAGTGTTACCTGTTGCCAAAGGCAGACTTACAGTCATCAGGTACCTCAGTCACGAAAAGACAGGATAGAAGACACCCCTGTCTCCAAAGTATCTTTGCATAATCCTGTACCTAACTGAAAATCAAACATTGTTAAGAATTCTCTCTACCACTATAGGTTACATATGGTGAGTTGTCCACTAAAACATTGTGGAACTACGCTAAATTCATGGACTTAAGCCCCGCAATACTGCCAAGCCCAAAAGTGGATAAACCACTCTTTGAGAGCAGGAGTTTGCATGTCATTCTGACAAAGACAATAAGGAGTCTCGTAATGACATAACAGCAGAGATGACAGCAGGTTTGCTGCTGCCCCAGACAAATTAGAAATCAGTAACATGTCTTCTGATTTGTCACTGAATTGACAGTAATGCCAGTGCCTTGTCCCTGGACAAAGCTGAGGCTCAGAGTTCCCCAGTTTTACAATCAGAGGGAGGCACAGCTTCTGTCACCCTCAGGAGCAGCACTATCTCTTAGCATAGCCTGACCTTTGAATCTGAAAGGGGTTTCTTACGTCTACACGTGATACAGCTATTCAGCAGGACCAAACTGTAATTTGCAACTCTGCCATTGTAAAATGATGTTTAAATATTGTCTGCTGGTATACATGACTTCCACTTTGAAGACTACCATTCCTCATCTTTAAAAGATGGCTGACACTCTGTCTCAACACAAATACTTTAGGGCACACCACGTTCCCTATATCCCATATCTTTCAATATTGTTTGCATACAAACATTTACAAGTATGGCTGTAAGAGAAGAAATAAGGTGGTTGAATAGTCTGTATATAGTAATTTGTTTCACAGACTTGGTAAATTTCAGCTGGAGCAGCACATCATAAAATCATTCAATGGTTTGGGTTAGAAGGGACCTTCAAAGCTCATCCAGCTCCAACCCCCTGCCATGGCCAGGCACACCTTCCACTAAGCCAAGTTATTCAAAGACCTGTCCATCCTGGCCTTGAGCACTGTCACGGAATGGGCAGCCACGGCTTCTCTGGCAACCTGTGCCAGTGTCTCAACACCCTTACCATAAAAAAGGTCTTCCTTATATCCACTCTAGAGCTGCTCTCTTTCAGTTTAAAAACCACTGCCCCTTGTCCTGTTACTGCAGACCTTAGTAACAAACCTTTCCCTATCCTTCTTAAAAGCACCCTTTATCTAATGAAAGGCCACAATAAGGTCTCCAGGGTGAAGCACCCTACTCTCTCAGCCTGTCTTCACAGCAGAGCTGGTTCAGCCCTCTTACCGTTTTTGTGGCCTCATTCTTAACTGTAAAGCCTAGCACATCCCATCCAAGTTTAGTGCAGTGTTTAACTTTGGGAGATTGTCCAAGAATCTGCGCATAAGTGATCAATGCAAACGGCCTTGCAAACCTGTGGTCTGTTCAGGATCAGTGTAGAAACATCCCGCGTTTACAAAGTTACTGAATCAGGTTCAGGTACCTCCAAAAGGTTGCTGCGCGTGATTAAATTGTTAATGTTAGTTCTCTGGAGCCCTCCAGCGGAATGAGCTCACGAGAAGCGCCACGAAACCCATGAAACAGCGCAAATATTCCACGGAGACATTTTTTCTGCAGGAGCCAGGCTGCCGACACGGCCAGCTACCCCTTCCTGGTGCTCCCTAGCTAGGCTAACACTGCATCAGTAGATGTTCTCCCCTACACATCCGGGGGCGTTGCTGCACCGGCACCGAGCGGCAGCGATCCCTAGGCGCGCACGGGCCGGCTGCGCGCTCCCCCCGCGAGCCCGCTTACGT
>JASSUY010011985.1:0-21237 GCA_032466535.1 Forpus xanthops
CCCATTTCCCCGGGACTGGGGAAGAAAGAGGGGGGGGGGGTGCACAGAACTGTTTGAGGGGCCTCAAACTACGACACGGTTTTAATTCTGCTATGAAATAAACTCTCAACTTTTCATGCAGCTTGATGCAATGTTTGGCAGTGGACTGTGAACTGCGTTAGAAGTGACATTAGTGTTGTATCTGCAGAAAAGCTTTATCAAATCTAGAGCTTTCACCTTCTATTTGCGGTGCTACACACTTTAAAGCTGCACAGCTTGTTTAAGTAGCTTTTCAACAGCACTTTCGCAACAGAAATACATAAGTATTCACATAACACTTGAAATACAGCATTTCACTTGAACACTGTAGTTAAAGGCGTATACAAAATGGGTGTTCGATCCCACTGATTTGACATAAACAATGACAATACCACAAGGACAAACATTAGCATGGAAATTGTGGCACTAGTGAACCAGGAGCAAACTGCTTGCAAATGGATTTAGTATGAAACAGTATCACTGACTGCCTCACAGATTACTCTGTGTAGCTGTGTTTTACCTCAGATAAGCATTGCTGTCTGGAAAAGAGATTAGGGATTGCTGGATTTGAAACTGTTAATCTATCAACAGGACGCATGTCTGCTTACAGTACCATGCATTCAAAAAGCCTGTTGAGGTCTATGGGATCAGGCATAGAAGCTGAGGGCAAAATACTGTCCTACTAGCCATTGGTGAAAAAAGAGAAGGCTTCTTAGATGTTGCAGCAGAGGTTAGAAAACAGCTTCCTTGCCTGGGAAACATGCTTTGCAGCGGTGACCTGTTACAGTGGAGACTGCAGAAAATGAAGCAGACAAAAGCACAGACGTATTAAAACCTCTTTTCTGGCTAAAAAAAAAATTCTACAGTGAATCTGGTGAAAGTTTTCACAGAATGGTGGTGGATGGTTAATCATTGAGTGCCGCAGAGGTGCTGGAAAGCCATCACATTGCTAGGATTAGTCACTCTGAATCAAATGTGACTGGCAGTCATAAAGATGGAAACCAATGAAGCAAGAAGTTCACTTGGTTTGCTGAAGAAGTTGGGGAGGGTGGGGATAGGGGGAAGGAAACTGTTTCCTGTCATTTCACACAGATTATGTTTCAGCCACCGGGAGATCATCCAAATCTTTCCAGTCAAACAGTCTTTATGTAATCTGGATCATCCCCAAACCAAAAGCAGAAAGCAATTACAGACTGAGAGATGTGAAGCCCAAATCAAAGGAGATGTACCAATACAATGCCTGGACTATACAATGTCGCTGTTTCCTTGCTCTTGCTGAAGTTACCAATATAAAATATTCCCGCTGTGGCATCTGTGGCTGAAGACAAATTTTACCAGATAATGTTGTCTGACTAGAGGCCTGTTATCAACTTACATATGATTCCTGGTATAGCACAGATGAATTGGTTTGGTTCAGTGCTATAATGGAGAAAAACATAAGATATGCCAGGAACAATTTCCAGTAGATTCCTCACATGCCCACTGCGTTGATATTTTCCATGAGTCTCTGAAGTGTTAGAAATGCCAAGCTCCATCCTCCTACCAGGAATAAAATCAGGCGCACATAAGCGTGGGTTCCTCAAGGCCAGTTTATTTAACTAATGGACACAAAACAACCTGTTTCTGTGGTGACTGTAATCCTTTGCAGTATTGTTCTCTCCCTGGTTCTTGGAATTTGCATTCTCAAAATAGAACAGCATAATGGTAAAAAGGTGAGTAACATCCAACACCTATATTGTAATATTAAGGTGTCAAAAGGAAGGAGACAGATATTATAACACCTTAAAAGGAAAGATTTCTAGGTAATACCACACAAAAAAATAAATAGAAGGAGCAATAAAAATAATAGTTGTTTATAATTAAGGATGAATGCCATTACTAGCCCAAAGCTAGTCTACATTTTTCAATAAGGCATTAAAGAAAAATCCCAGATTTTCAAACAGTTATAGATGTCATTTCAGTACAACAGGAATAGGTGATTCCATTGGTTTTCCCACTCTTACTGAGGAACTTTGCTTTACAACTTCCTAATACTTAATGAAGAGCCTGAAAGATTACTATTAATAGCTAAGACATCTTCAGGTACTCAGTTACGATACTCCTATCTGAACATAAAGCTTATGGGGAAAATTCACCCAGGAGTATATGCTTGGGTATATATAAATTGTGGGCATACTGTTTGATCGGCCAAGTAAGTCATGATATACAGCAGAACTCAATTACAAGCAATTGATTCCCATCCCCACAATTCCCCTGGCTTCCTGAATATACCACACAATCCAGTATGAAAATGACCTGGAATTCAGCAGGGTCTGGGAGCACTGCCAGAAGCCACGGGATACCCATCCATATGGAAATATGCAGCCACCAATGCAGCACAAAGCAGTACAGATGCCTGGTGTAAATCATAGGTAACATTTAACAGTGCAGGCGCAACAGTGGAAGCAGGCAAAGCAGAGACACATCGGTACGGATACATTGATGTAATTATTATTCCAGAGGGGATTCTAAATGTATGCAAGCCATTAGATGTGATGACAGCTCCTTTGTTTTTTCGTACAGAATTTCACCATAATACACAGGCTAAATTTGATTGGAAATGGCAGGATATTTTTCTGACAATCCCAGGTGTTAAATCATCATCCTATTCTATGACTCTATGATCCTCTGCATGTGCATGTGGTTTCTTCTACATCATTTTTGTGGGTACTAAAGAAAGATAAGGATAAATTCTGAGTTAAAATGAAGGAATATATTTGGGGTCTTCGTATTTTTTTTAAGCAGAACTATCTGTAAGTTACATTTGATTTTTGTGGAAATTTCTATGCATGTTTATCATAGGATGATATAGTAAAGATATTTTTTTGCTTATTTAAAATACTAGCTTTCAGGTGTCTATTATTTTAGGATCTTTTCAACAATTTTCTATAGCCTTCATGAACATGGGTTCAAAGATTATTATCTACAAGAATCCTTAGATAATGACCAAACATTGCAAAAGTAATGTAGATGACTATGTATACACTTAAAATTTAAGTTCTTTCAGCTAATAAATTAACTGTTAAGTAAAACCCTAATAGTTTTCACTTACTGTCTAATGTGCTGACGTAAGATCAACATTTAACAGGTGAAGCAGTTACATTTGAACAATGTTTCTGAATTTCAGCAATGGAAAACTGTAGTAAGTAAAAAATGGAAAATACTTCACTAAATGAATTATTCTGAAACTGCAGTGATTCACCTGCCCAGTGCCTAAAATCCAGCTTTAAAAATTAAAGACTGGTGTTTAATTTACAAGTAAAGTATCAAGGGGAGAAGTTCTCACCTGGAAATTCTATAAAGTTATTTAAATTGGTTCATCCTGCTTGCAGCATGGAAGCTTTCCTCTTTTGTGTTCAGATCAATCTTTCTTCTTCTGTTGCTTTTTTTCCATTCGTCATTCTTCATGACAACATGGCAAATTTCAACTGCAAACTTTATTCTTCCAAGCCTATATGTATAAATTGGAATACAGGATTTCTGTTTCCATATGAACATTTTCCAATTTCATAGTGTTCTTCATCTCTTCTTCTTTATATCAGTATTTTCCTACATGAATTCCTCCACATTTTACATTTTAATATCTGTATTTCCTCCTGTAATCAGTTACCTTATTTAAATTTGGTTGCAAACATATTTGATTTATCTTTACTTTCAACTACTTAGAAACATCTTAATCTCTCCTTTCCTCTTTTTTCAAAATAAAAGTGCAACTTTATTGTGATTATTATTTATGTTGCAATCTCAGTACAACTGCAACCTTGCATTGTACAGATACAGAATACAGAATAGTATTTCCTTACCTCAGTATCCTCCACTGAACATGTTCAAGGTTCTTACCCAAAGCTACTTAAATTTGCGTGTTCTTTTACTGGAAAAAAAGTCTCATCAAATGCTTAACTTCTTGAAGCAGCTCTCATTTTTCATCCCTCCCTTCTGCAACTTTAGCTGGGATTTATTAATTTCATACCTTCACAAAGAACATCATAGGTGAGCTAATCACCCGCATCTCCTTCTGCTAAAAAGAAAACAGCGCTTGTTGGACAGCTATTTTCTTATCCTTAGATAATAAAATAAATTACATGAATCATGTCACAGAACTATTTTCATCTTGCCATTGGCTCTCATGAGAGTCCAGATGACAAACTCAGAAGTTGAGTTTAAAAGTAGTTCATGAAAGAAAAATCCACTGAAGCCCACTGAGTATTGAGACATGACTTCTGGTTTAGGAATTTCCTACTCTGAAATATGTTGGACATTCACAAAGTATTATTTAAAGATTCTTACTATGAATTTACCATCTCTTTACCTTCCCTGTGGCATCTGGTACTGACCACTAGAGACAAGATATGGGATGATTCAGGTTTCTGGCCTAACAGCACAACACTTTTATGTTCTTACATTAATTCTTATCTCTGTAAAATCTCATTTCTGCCCCTGAAACAGTCAGAAACAGCCATTTCTAATTCTTCGGGAAACCCGCTCTAGTTCCTATGACTTCTGCCATGACCGTTACATCCCTTTCCTGTTGCAAGCAGTCGCTTTCTACAGAACAAGAAAACAGTTCCTTCTTCAAAGAGGCAACATACACAGGTTGCAAAGTATACTGGGTAGGTGTAGCTCTTGAGAATATTTTACTGTGCAAGACAAAGAAACACACACTTTCCTGTCTGTTTTACCATATTGCTAAAAGGGTTTATGGACTAGAAAAGGCTAGCAACATCAATTCCACCAACACCTGTATACATGGGGGAAGGGGGTTGGGTTAGAGTTCTTCCTGGTTATGGGCATGAATTTATGAAAATAATACACAGCACACAGTGCAAGAAGTATCTGCTCCGGGATCAAGAACTTCAGCAACCAAATCTCTGTACTGATGGAACCAGTTCATTCGAAGTAATCCAAGGTATCTTACTAACCATGTAATTACTTAAGTGCTTGTAATACCACAATGCAGAACGCTGTGGTGGGTTAAATGGTTGAGGTGACCTTTGTTGTGGATCGCTTCCCACACTGACACCTAGAAAAGTATTGCTCTAATTTTCAGGCATGCTGAGATACCATACCGTGAACTGAAAAGCATGAGAACTGCCAATTCTCAGCAGCTCTAGAAAACATCCCCAAGTGAGACTCTCTATACATACATTGAGAGTGCTATGTCAGAGTACAGATTATTTGAATGCAGATTGTGTTTAGAATCCCTGCTATCTTTTGCCCTGTTACAGATGTAAAGGCCAGAGCACTGAGCAAGAGACATTCTAGCACAAGGTTAACAATCAAAAGTGCTAAACTGTGATTACCCTATCAACAAAGAAAAAGTTTGCTATCATTCAGGCAAACACCAGTTTTTCTAGACTGAACACAGACTGGCTATGTACAAACGGGTGATGGACTTCAATTATCTGTAAAGAAACTGTTACGGGTGGTCATTTGACAAAGAGAATTTGCGCCTCTAAGACATAGGATAGCTGGTAATTTTAATGAGCGAATGAATAAGCATACTGCATGGATGGTAAAGGACCCAAATTATCAGCAGATGTATGGAGTTACTCCACAACATGGGTAAGGCAGTCATCTCATGGAAGGAAATTTAGCATACACTGGAGGATGTTGATCAACTCCTCCAAAGAATGCACAAGAGTGGAAACAAAATTAACTCAAAATGGCATACATGAATCTTACTGTTTTGTCAAAGTAGATATATCCCTTTTACTTTCTAATTAAGGACAAACAGGCTCTCAGTGTTTATAAAAATTGTTTTATGTGCTTAACTTTTCCCTGGAGAGGTAAATTATGCCCACCAGATTAAAGTTCAGAGAAAGGATGTGATTAAATGCTTGAGGCACTATAAAGTGCTAACACCAAGGAAAGAGAGCTCGTAAGCATCCACTTTAATGAAGGAATAACATACAGCTTGAATTCAGCAAATACAACAGAAGGGACAAAGGAAAAAGTGCTGGAGTATACTCAGACTCAGGAAGTTGAAAAGCACACGAGTTGAAATTACTCCTTTTAAAAATCCAGAGCAATTGCATAATTAAAAAAATAAACATTTTGGGGTCAGGTAACGTTAAGTTTTGAGACAGACCCTGAGTTATCACTCTAATTACAGGAATTTCTAACAAAAGTAAGTGTGATATTGTCAAGAACTTGCTTTCATATGACATGGCTTTAGGTATCTGGACACATAGGTTGAAACCTATTCCATCTGCACTTACTCCGTAGCTGGTGGAGCAGTTCAGCAAGAATCTGACCAAACAAGGCAAGCCAAGCAGAATGATCCTGACTGAGACCATACACATCATTTACTATATTCATAAAAGTAATGACATCCTAACACTGCATGTCCTAAGTGCTATAGGCAAACAGATGTTAACACCTTTCATGCCTGATTCAGAGCAGCCACCTGAACCTCCTGGAAAATATCTGGACTGGCCTACTCAATGGCATTCTGGCTTAGACTTTCTAGTTCTCTACTGAACATTTCACTTTGCATAAATTAAGCATCTATGGGTGTGTTAGCACTCAGAAGGGCTATGAGTGTCCCCAAGGATCAAGGAGACCTTTGATTTGTTTTATAAAGCTTACAGCATGTTTTAGCTCCATTGCTATGAAAAATATTCAATTTTTAATTATCTAAGTATGAGGTGCAACTTCTTCCTGATGTTGTGAATGGTATATATTAATTTGATCCATCTTGAAAAGACAAAGTGTGTAGACAATCATAGAATCATAGAATAGTAATGTACTCTTTTTATCTGTTTGATGTTTTTAACATGAATTCACCAATATCTGATGACATCCTATTGTTGTCTTTCCTTTGAAGGATAAACAAGCAATCCTTCAGCAGGGCTATTTTATAAGGGTTGCAACAAGTCTCTGGTTTAAACACATGCCCTTCACATTAAAGTGGTACAGTGTAAGGGACGTACAGGCTGTATAAACAGTATCCATAAACAAATCTGACAGGAACTCTTAGAAACTTTCAACATTGTTTAGTCCTGCAAATAAACGTTGAGACTATAAAATAGAGGATATAAGAAACAAGTAAATGAATCCACTGTGCTATTTGCAGTATCAGGTTTGGAAGCTGCTTGCCTCTATATCTCTAAGCTCTGCACCTATTGTGTCAGATGGGAGTACAACAGAGTACACAGGAAAGTGAGTGGCCATACAGAGCTATGTGCCTCACACTTACTAGGCCTGTCCCTACACTCTTCCTGCCTGGACAAAAAGTGCAGTACATACTTTTTGTGGATTTTTCCAATTCCACATAGCCTGGAATATGCTGAACCAGCTCCAGGAAAACAGGAGCTTGCCAAAACTTTAGTTCAAGCAGGTGGTCCCAATTCATAGAACCTTTACCTTCTCTATGCTTCAGAGGTTCTTGGAACAACAAAAACCCCCACATGCCTGTGTTGGCAAGTGTAATATTTGAAAGGCAGATGTTATTCTCTCATCCACCCATCAGAATCCTTCTACCAGATTAGCTAGTATCGGAACTATTACTTGGCTTTTGAACTGGCCACACAGGAGGGCTGCTACAACAGAGCAGCTACAAGCCATGTGCTGCCACTTATCTTTGTGCCTGTTACTGGGAAAGAAGGAAAATTACAGAAAGGGCGAGTGTGAGGGGGAAGGATTCTGAAGAATGGTAATTTCTTACCTGCTATTTTGTTTTTTTACATGCTCCTATATGCAAACCCAAACACTAGTTGAAACAACTCCTGTCAGCAGATGAACACAAGGAAAACATAAAGCTCCTCGGGTGTCAGATTTGAAATGCAGAGGGATGATCTGTCTGGATGAGTTCAGATTCAAATTTCCAGAACAATAAGGAGGAAAAATGCCATTTCAGAATGTGAAGTGGAAAATTTTCATAGAGATAAATTCTTCAGAGAGAGAAAACATGAGTTAACCAGTCAAAAAGATGCCACAATTTTGCAGGTAATTAGTGATTCCAGAAGCAGCATCAGCTACACTGATTAGTTAATTAAACAGTGGACAACTGATAAATATTTTTCTTCTGTTTTCTGTCTCTCTGCAAACATTCTGATTACAAGGTTAGTCTGTGCCCCTCCCCATGTTTTACCTCCAGCTTGGACTGATAAAGGGCTAACAGTGGAGGACTGTTACCCCTTGACAATTTCTTATTCAGGTGGATATGCCTAGCTCACCCAAGTAGGACCAGTAATCAAAAAGCTTTCCATGCTGTAATACGATTAAGGTTATCACAAAGTCACTGAAAGATGACTGTGCATCTATGAAAGGATCAAAGCAGCATCTCCTCTCATTGATTTGGAGAAGTATGAGCTGGAAGAGGAAAAACTAGGGCAACAACACTGAAGAAAAAAAAGTTTAAAAAAAGAGTAGGTACTATGTGGTTTGGCCACTTTATTCTTACATGCAACAGGTACATAGTTTTGCCCTCAAAACCTATGGTGCGCAGCCACTACCCAGGCAGGAATCCTTTGGAGACATGGCATCCTGACTCTTTCTTGAAGAAACATAACAGAACTCATGCTTTTTCGTTGTTTCTCTTAAAATGAAACCAAAAGTGGTGCCAACACCCACTTTTAACATGGTGTCCACACCTCAACTGGAAGGTTTGGGTTCCATGTCCTCCTAGCAAATGATTCAGTTTGTATCTTCCACCTTATAAACAATGGTCCTAATGATCAGGCATGTAAGTGATTAGGATGGGTGGACTTCATTTTCTCTGTGCAGCAAAGAGGAGGAAGAACAATAAATCATGACATTGCAACCCAGGCGCTATGGTGCTCAGCAAGAAAGTGGTACTTGTAGGCTTCTGTCCCTCCTTCTTGCAGAACTTTAATAATTAATGAGTGAAAGGTAGTCAATGCTCATTGAATTTTTCAGGCTGTTACATACCCCATTTCTGGGGTGAGAGTGCCCTGAACATTTGGTGCTGTATCTGGTGTGCATGCATGTGTGTATGAGTATTTGGCATGAAAGCACGACTGCCTCCTCTTCAGCTGTGTTTCAGGGGAAAGCATCCATCATACTTTTGTGCCCAATCCATTAGGCATGCTTCAAAACTATCTAACAGATTGGGTCCCTCAAGTGTCTGTAGATGAAGCATAGTCTGCTTCCCAACTTTCCCCTTAGACAGAATAAAGGTATTGGGTTGTTAAATTTGTCTGTGTCTCCAGAACTTCATAGTCCTACAGGAAGGGATCTAATCAAGCTGAACAGCTGGCTTTTGGATCATAAGTCTGGGCTAAGGCAATACAATTCCACTCAATTTCTGCTCTGTAGATGCTTTAACTTTCACTGGCTTCACCCCCAGGATGGTATCTATGGCAGATGTGACTTCAAGCAGATATTGATGTGAAAAGGTGAAAAGGTTGGAAGATGTTCAAGTAGCTGGCTTAAACATTTCACCAGGAAAAGTGCATTTTCTCTTGGCACAAGAGCTTAAGCTTGAGCTGTGCCTTTCTTGGTCCTAAAACTTAATCTCTAAAGCCTGCCAAGTTTCTCATAAAATATTGAAAAGAATAAAAGGATGACCCGACTTTCTGTCACATAAAAAAGCCCTCTGAAGGCAGAGAAGTCTTTTCATTTTGAGAAGAAAAAAAAAAAAAAAAAAAAAGGAAGAATAAGAGAAATTCTATAGCTAACTTCTCTAAGGGAACTGAAACAAATAAATGTCATAAAAAAGTAGTAGGGGATATCTGCAAGTAGGGATGGGTCTTCTCCCACCCTTCTATTTGAATGAATGCTAAGCTCAGTAGTGAATAATCTCTGAAAGGTGCACCCAGTGTGTATCATTTTTTATTTCTCTGAGCTGCCTTCTTCAAAAAAAGTGTTTCTTGTTATTTTTCCCAGACTTCTTTCCAATATCTGTATACTTCTTTAGTTTTTGCTGTTACTCCCCAATGTACTACCTTTACCCTTCTTCACTTCCAATCTTTTCCTGAATAAAACCACTCAAGCTGAATGTTTTCAGTTCAGATCTTGTAAAAGTCTTTACCAACCCTTAACTTCACAGAACAGCAAGCTTTCAGCCACTCACATTTTCAGTTTCTTAAATGGCACCCAGATTCCATTCCCCACCCTTTTTCCCATTTAACCAGGGTCTGTTTCCAACAGCAATAAAGACTCTGGAAAAGAAAGATCTTGTTTTATTTCACTCAGGCTTAAACAGCTCTGAATTTCTAGAAAATACTGAGGTCCTATATAAAAAAATCTTCACAAGTAGATAAAGGAAGGTTTAAAAAAGAGGTATTTTCTCATTGAGTATACTGAATTTTAGGAGGTGAGTTTTTGCAGAAAAAGAGCTTCAGACAAGCGGAATGTGTGGACTGGCTGCCACAGCAAAAAAAAATGTGGGTCTTCCTTGGGTTCTATGTGATAACTCAGGTTCTATGTTATAAATGTCTGGCTGTCTCAAATAATGCTGGTCACAAGTGTCAAGTAAATTAAGCCTCCAGGGATTGGATTCAACACCTGAATTTAAGATTCTAAGCACAGACACCTTGGTGTGAGCTAGGTGTCCAAGCCACTACCACAGGTCTTGTGAGTGCAGCTAGTGGAGCAGACTGATTTATCCAGCTGACCGAATGGAAGCATCTGCTTCAGGGTGCAAACTCCTTTGAAGTGCATTGAGTTAACTTCAGTTGCCCAAATAAACATCTTGTGCCACTTGAGTTGTCCTGGCTAGTCCTGCCTGGCCTCCAGCTGTCTGTCCAGACAGAAGAAACACTGCTGTATCCAAAGGCCCTCTTTCACTGTATGAAAGCACAAGGTTCAAATGGCTCCTGTGGAGGAACCTGAATCACATCCCTACTGTCTGCAACCGAAAGTTAAGACGCTTCACTCACATTCTCATAGCTAAATTTCTGCGCTTGAATCTGAAGCTGAACTCCACTCTAGGGGACTGCCTTTGAAATGCAGTGTACAGAGAAAAGAACTAACCCCTTTTTAGAGTGGAAACATTAAAGATACTCTCAAATACCTTGGGGACTACAGAGTATAGATAATTCATTTTTGTACTTATTTCTCAGACTTAAAACCCCATTTTGAAATGTTAGGGATGAGCAGTAAGTCACTGGTAAGGCTTCTGGATTCTTCCTAACCACTGTTTCTCTCAGCATCCTGGCTAGACCTTCTCTGAGTTTCCCTGAGACCTCTCCAGACAGTGCTTCCTGCTTCCCACCTTACCCACACATATTTCTATTACTCCCTACAGTAATATCCTCCTTTTACAAAGTGTCACACAAGAAAAATTAAGGGCCTGATTTGCTTGACAAAAAGCAGTGCTTTTAACAAGTACCTGTGCTCACAAAGGAAGACTACTCAGACTTCTTAAGATTGACTGCGTATTTGTTTTTCTCTCAAAAATGCTTAGCTTCTAGGTGAGATACTCCAAGCAACACTTCAGATACTGCTGTTGACCAAGAAAGCAGTACGAACAATAGCATTTGTTCAAATATCAAGTATCATTTTGTTTTACAGGCGACCTACTGAAGCACTGAACACCAGGTACATCTGCCCAAGTTGGTTTACCGACAGCAGTTGGAGAGAATAGAGTGAAAGAGAGAAATGGCAGTGCAGAACTGAAAAGCTTTTAAAATTCCAGGTGCTCTTCTATCTTTGCCTTTTGTCATCCTTCATTCATTTTGGATGCTAGCGACTGCTAAGTACAACAGTGATACATTGCTAAGTGCAACCACAAAGCCAGCTAAGGGTAGTTTTTTTTTGGATAGAAAAACATCTCTAAAATCATTTATTTAGGAAATCAGACAGTGAGGATTAGCCAGTATCACCCTTGGTTAAATGCTTCAGATCACATATTTAAATAAACAGCAAACTCTAAAGAGAATTAGTATTTTGGGGTCTTCTGTGTATGATGTAACATGAATGATGCGATGCACTTAAGTCACAAGATACAGTAAAAGCACACAAGAAAGCAATGCCACTCTTTCAGTGCCAGGACTTCACTTTATGACTACATACACGCAGCACAATTGTTTCTTTCAAAGGGCTCACAGTCCACTCCTAAACTTTTATTGCTTTTACAGTAGCACAGTTCCTAAGGAAATTAATTTATGCTATTTAAAGTCTTACTTTTGCTAGCTTTCAGACTTTAAGAAAAGTACTGTTTAATCACCTATCCTCTTTCATTTTTCTCCGATTTCATCTTAAATAGCTGACCAAATCAAAACCTAGTCCACAAATTACCTGAATGCAGCTCACCCCTGGCATTTTTTCTGCTCCATTCTGCTTTATTTTTGGTCTGCCATGACGAACCTTGACAGGAACCAGCCAAACAAGCCGCAAACCACCGCAAACAAACCTTTATTCAGGGTGCGGGGCACTCAGCTAATCTGAAAAAGCGGGGCAAGAACACCGAGATGGCTCAAAAAAAACGGGAATCTGATTTTTGTGTCAGTTTTGCACTAGTGAAACGGCGTTTAGAAGCAGACTCCTGAAAAAAGGCGCAGTGTTTCCACCGCTTTAACCTCTCGGGGGCTCAGAAATGGGAACACGCCGTGAGCGGCCTAACCCGCACTGCCTTGCCCGGGCCCGGGCAGCAGACTCGGGGCGGGCAGACGCCGGAGCCCTACAAGCAGCTCTCAGGCGCTGGGGCTGCGGGTTTTTTCCTGCGCACCGGAGTACGGGGCTGAGCCCGCTTCCTTCCAAGGCCAGAGGAGCTGCTCCCGGTGCTTCCCTTTCCCCGCGGGGCCGGGCGGGCGCGGCGGGCAGGGCAGGGCGGCAGCCGCCCAGCAGGCCTCACCGTTGCCACGGCAACCTGCGGGCGAGCCGCCTCAGGCCCAACGGCTTCCCAGGGTCCCCGGCCGGGCCCGAGGGAGGGAGGAGGTCGTTGATATGCGCGGCGCCTCGCCGCCGCGCCGGGGGTGCGAGGGCAGACAAAGGCGGGTTTCATCCGGCAGTGGAGCCGTACACACAAGTCGCTCTTGTGCCGGGGTGCAGATGTTCGGAGGGGCGAGGCGAAGCGAGCGGCAGCCCTCCCGCCTGCCGGGGAGGGGAAGGGAGGGCCGGGGTGGGGGAACGCGGCTCTGCTAGCCCAGCGCCTTCGGTTGAGTTCCCTCACACGCAGCGGCTCCGGCGGCGGATCGGCGCTCCGAGCATTTCGCTGCTCGCTGCCCCAGGCCCGCGGCGGGAATGCCGCTTTCACAGGGAAGGAGGAACAAGAGAAGTTCCGCGGGGTGGCCTTCGGCTCGGCGCCGTGGAGGCGCCTGTCATGGCACACGGGTTGGAGTGCAGCCCGCAGGTGTCAGCGGGGATGTAGGGCAGTGCCTGCTTCCTGGGGTGGAGACCGGTTTAAATAAAATGCTAAAAAAAATCCAAGTATTAGCTGGACTTGTTTTAGAAACAACATGAGGTAGTTTGGTTATTTTCTTTCTAACCCTCTCTCCCCACAAGTGGCCAAAAGCCAAAGCTCTCCTAGTGAACGCCTTTCCCTGTGTGGGGAAAGCTGCGTTGTTTTATTAATGTTACTTCTTTTCCCCAAGAAGAAAAAGAAAAATACTCCCATTGTTTTAGCTCTGGAAAATTCTCGCGTATTTAAAGAGTCATGGAAGATGTACTGAGCACAACCTATTTTCTCCCTTCCTTTGTTACCACCATGCATACGCAGACATCAAAGGAGAACAGGAGAAGAGAGAGCAGAAAAAAGCAATCACCTGAGAAGTTACATACGGTGTTACAGGGCACCACGGGTACACCTCTGCTGTGAGGAAAGCAAATTGCACAGATAACCTCTGCAGTGACCTCCTTGAGAACCTCGCCTTGATTAGTACACTGATCCACCCAACACTGAAACACCTTTGTCCAGAGCATGGGCAGAGCAGTTTTGATAGCACTTGTAGCATTTGGTAGCATGGTGGAATCCTGAATCACATGGTTGTGCACACACGTGTTAAAATCTCACTCTACTGTAGATTATATGTAATACTCTCAGCATGCACAGAAATAGCGGCAGCTATAAACCAAATAGTAGGTAAGCCCTTTTTCTTTTTTCAGATATCTGCTTTCCTGTTTCCTGTTCCTACACTGTTTTAAAAATAATAGTTTGCTGTAACGAAAATTCACAGATCTCTGTTACACTCATGTAAGCACATCCTGCCAGTGTTTGGAAGCGCAGTAAATGTGTGTGTACTAATTGTAATCATGAAAGCATTCTGATGAGTAGCATATAGTCGTTTAGGTGTCTTAGGGCATTGCTTTTTTGCTCACTATGATGGTATGAGTTCTGTTTTTCCTTTAAAGGTACTCAGTCCTGCTGGTAGCCTTGCTTCGTTGCAGATTTGCTGCATGACTGAGAGCCTGTTTTTAAAAGCATTATTTTTCATGTTTAGGAAAAACGCTGCTGCAGGTTGTAAAAATGTTGCTTCTTTTTGTGACCTTTATTCCATTTACACCTTTCTTTGCGCAGCTCGTCTGATTGTAATCTGTTATTCCAATCAAGTTTGTCATAGTTGTTGTAATGAAGCTAGATATGCATTTAGAAAATGGCCTAGCAAGGACATTTGGATGTAGCTCCAAGAAGAAGGAACACAGTGATCACAAGCGGTATTTCGGCAAGGAAATTGCAGTGGTTAATGGTATTGAGACCCAGACCATGTATTTATTTCACAGTCCCTGCTTAGGTGCAAGGAACTTCTAGACTGAATTATTTAACAGACTGCCAGGTCTGAAAGTAAAGTCAGAACTTGTGATGGAGGACGCACTGTTTGCAGCGCAGCACTTTTATTTAACACTTAATTAGGAAGCTGTGCGCAGAGAAGCTTCTTAGATTGTGGCCATTAGAAACTGAGCCCTGGCCAATGGGGTTATGGTCAGACTGCCATCTCCATCCCCACCTCCCTTCCCTGCCTTCCTCTTGCTCCACTGGCTGACCTTGCTGTGCTTGGCTGAGCTGAACCTTGAGGTGCTGCAGTGTTTTACATTGCTGGTCCCCAGCATTTAATGTGTGAGCATGCAAGGAATGGTGCCATGCTCAGGTACCAACAGTGTTTTCCTTTGCTGAAAACCTGCCAGCTGTCATTTAATATCACTTGAGCATCATGTAACAAATGTAGAAGCTGTCTGACAGTGAGAACACCTCTTTTCCTACTGATCTAGGCTGGAACACAGCAAAGTTTCCATTTACTTCTAGCTATTGTGAAAAGAAAGCTCTATTGACCTATTTTGACACTTAGCCAGGGAAGTGGCTACATCAGTCAGAAGCTGACAATTTTTATTTCCAAACTCAACCACCAGAATTTTAACACTGTGCTTGTTTGAACTGAAAGACTGTCATTTCCATGCCTTTTACTCACCATTGATCTCAAGATTATGTATTTTACATGGTATTTCTGAGCCATACTATTAGCCATCATTATAATATTCTCCATGCAAAATTATTGTCTGCATAAGCCTGAGGAAGTTTCCAGTGAATTTTCAATTTACGCAGTGGCACTAAACAATCTTTCGTGCAAAGATATCACAAGTTTCCTCGTTTTTATCCTCTTCTTCACAGGGAGACTGATCCTTCACCGCACAAGTCATTTGAAGTTCTGCAGTTGATTTTTTCAAGACCAGGAACAGATCTCCTAATTCTGCCTGTCACTGAGCATCTCCCAGGTTGGGAGCCAAGGACATACAGGACATGGTGGGATCAGAGCCTGAATTAATTCTACTGGGAATAATTGATCTTCAGAATGATTTCCACAGGCACAGCTTCCAAAGGTGTTGAATGGTGATACAAAGCAGCACAATACTGGCTTTGCAGACCCTCGAAGGAGGGGTCACTCTAAGCAGCAAAGCATAGGAAAATTTTTTTTTTGCTGAGAACAATGCATTATCAGAACATTACAAGCTTTCATCTGGACTGCCAGTAGGTTGAACTGGATCATTGCTGGCACACTGAGGGACAGCCTGAGTTTTCTATACATTATTTCTGCCAGGCAGGATTCCTTCAGGTGCACCTAGCGGCGTTTTTCTATTGTGAGAAGAGAAATTGGAGCCTGGTTGTCTACAATAGTGACAGCAGGGGATTTTTTACCCAAAAGGTATAAACATCAATTAAGTACTGAAGCTCCCCTCACTATCAATCAATCAAAAATCTTCTGTCTGATGCTGCCTTGCCTCAGGGCTAGAGCAACAGCTGAGCACTGCCTCATGCTTCAGTGGGACTATAGTATCTTAGCCCAGAAACCTGTGCTGAGGTGCTCTTGTCAGGGAGGGGGCTCTTTAAACCTTACATTCATTACCTGTTTTGGGACCTATGCTGCATTCAATTTGAATATGTAACTAAGTCTTGGGTTAGAGGATGGGCATAACCTTTGTGCATGGCATCAAATATAGGTAAATATTTCAGTGGGGATGGGCAGCGGAATCTATAGTCCGTGCCTTCAGTACCTACAAAACCACTGTTTGTGACTGATCCAAATGTAAGTTAAGCAAAGTATGAAAAGTATCATTTATTTTAAAGTCGTCAGTTACTGAACAGTGTGAGATGACAGTAATTATTTTTAACATTACTTAAAAACCTGTATTTTAAAGAAAATGTAGGAGTTCAAATATGTTTGACATTTGTGAAAGTCAGAAGAAATACTGCTGATTGATTGACAAAAGCAGCAGTTTCATAAAGTAATCTTCAAGCACAGTAAAACCTGCTAAACCACTGTGATTATCTGAAATAAATCTAAGCAGAGGGATATAAAGTTAGAAAGAAAAAAAGCTTTCATGGAGATGTAATGAACATACCTACTGATGTAAATTCTGGTGAGATAAAAGATGGTAAATAGAATAAGAAAATGCTTGCAATTTCAGATAGCCCTTTTTCTGTACCAAACTCACAGTCTGTGTATTGCCTTTCACTTTCATGGTCAGAACTGAGTTTTTTTCAGAAGAACACCTTCCTACTACAGACACTATGTTCTTAATAAATGTCTTCCACACCTTAACTACAGCTGTTTTCAATGTGATTTTAAACAAGTAAAGCTATTCCTGTGCTTTGATGTTTTGGCAGACTGTGAAGACTTGTGGTTATATTCCTCCCTTTAGCTAAAGGAACAGGTAGCAAAGAAGCTAAAGGGCAAGCAACACACACTAAATTTATGTCTGTCTTCTTGATAATCTTTGTCCTTGGCCATTTAACATTCAGTGACCACCACGATGGTGGAAATACCTCAAACACATTACAGAAATCAACAGCGTTACCGGAGCTGCAGTTCACAGCTCTAAAGATGCTTAGAACCTAATCTGCTAATTTTTTCAAAGAGATGGCAAACTCACTTCACTTCAGATTACCCTTTAACGTGACTGGCAGTTAAACTTCCTAAGCTCCTAGGATGTCATTGCTTATTTGATTTATACAATAATTATTACATTCCTCATTTTGAGTGCAAAACCTTGTCTGTTGGAGAGAAACTCCAGTGTGTATTTTCCTGGAAGTCCTATCTTTAGGGCATCTGAGTTGCTGTCATACTCGCACACTCCCAGTTCGTCTTAACATCTTTGCCTGTGTTCACAGAGGCAACTGAATATCTTGCTGTCTTCAGGCTCATATTCAGTCTTCATTTGTTGAACCAGAGAGCGAAAGGAAGTTCTGCTTCCTCTCTCCAAAGGTGTGAAATTGCTTGTTTGGTGCTATCTTGTCAAGGTACCTGTTTAGATGTTAAATGCAAAACTCCTTTTTCATGGTTTACTGTTATCCAGACAGGATTTCTTGCTTTAAACCCTGTTGAGAGCCTTTCCAGAGCAGTTTACCTACGTACCGTGACACAAATGGAAATAAGGGAGGATAGTGACCATACTTCTCTCTGTGAGCCAGAAGGGCTGGACAACTACAAAAAAAGAGAGCTCCATCATCCCCATTTTGTAGCATTATATTGGCGTGTGGCAGCATTCTTCTTTCAGAGCTCTGGCTAGGGTGATTAAATGCTCATTGCAGTTTTGTGTCTCTCGAATACAACTAAACCTTCAGAAAGCTGATTATGACAGTAACTGGGAAATTGACAGGAAAGTAATGGAGCTTGCAAAGGTTAATTTAGATGAAAAACTTATCATGATTCCATGGTACAGAGCAATTTTTGTTAATCTGCATGGAGTGGGCATGTGGTGGAAGGAAGGAAACTAAGAAATATGTCTTTCAAGCAAACATTTGATCATGAGAAATCTTCGGCTCCAAGTTTGGGTTTTGTTTAAAGTAAATATCTTCCTGTCAAGGAAGGCTTCACAAATGAGCAATTTTTAGGCTCTACAGTAATGTCATTTTCTGACACTAACAACTTTAATGCATACACACTGCTCAGATTCTTCGTTGTGATATTCAGGGCTAGAAGACGCCTACTGTAAATGAGTGAAATTGTTAGGATTTCGCTGGAATACATGAGAACATAACTTTGCCAGCTTAATTACCTGCACTGCATCAGTTGGTGTCTGCACTCCATATTTTCTGACTTTGGAGTAAAGAACTACTGTAATCACCCCAAACCTTTTATAACAGATGTTCTGAAAGTGCTTTGCAAGACATGCTGGAAATTTCTCCATACAGTCCTGAATTTCATGTCACAGGAGTTTGATGATATGAGAAAGATGCACTGAAAGCCTGCAGTGAATTATTAACCCCAGTGAGCTGGGGTTTGTATACCTTAATTTGTATTGAGTACATCCATATTCAGAGATGGCATCATTGAGTTAAACGGCCTTGCTCTTCTGTAAGGAGACACAGAGCTTTGAGTAAAACTACAAGCACTTCCAGGATGTGATTTTTGGAGAGACATACTAGAGAAAGCATGTAATAATGACACAAGACGTGACAATCAGGAGTATAGGTGGCTGCTTTTTTTGTGTTCTTCCTTTCAATAAAAAGCAGTATTGAATATTATCTTACACATTTACATAACATGGTTTAATGGGAGGTGATATGGTTTAGTGGGAGCTGACATGGTGACGCAGTTTAGTGGGAGGTGTCCCTGCTCATGGCAGGGATGTTGGAACTAGATGATCTTAAGGTCTTTTCCAACCCTAACTATTCAATGATTCTATGATTGCATGATCAGATACATGGGTAGGACCATATGAAATAATAATAATAAAAAAACCCCTCAAAACGGAGATTTAGCTGAAGTGAAAGCTTCAGCTTCTGTAAACTATGGCAAAGTAAAATTTGGGCCAGTTGCTTACAACTGATAGAGCTAGGCAGGCTCTTCCTAGACATCATTCATATATCCTTCAGACAGGAATGCAAAGGTACCATCTTTAGAGCAGTCAAGATCTCAGAATGATCTCTCCCAGGACCCTTCACTTTTGGGAGAGAGGGAGGTAATTTGAATTAACACAGACATCTCTTTTGGCCAAGACAATTTCTGGAACTTCAAGACAAGAAATTAAACTAGGGTTCAGCAGATTAAAGGTCATGTTCTTATGTAAGCACCCACAACAGGCAAGAAAAATGTGATTTGGTTAGTTTCTGTGATTTAAGTTAGCTGGCAGATTGTACTTGAAAATCTACACTCATTCCTAATGTCAGCCTGATCTTAATGTTGTGGTTTTATCCTGAATTCGTGTTGTCAATGTAAACCACCTGCACAGTAAAACCCTGTTGTTATCCACAATCACAAAGGGTGATTTTACAGTACATACACTAGATTGGATGTCATTTTGTATTACTGTGAGGTTTTGTGAAACAGCTTCCTGTTTTAGAGTTGCTTGTAGTAATTGTCATATACAGGATCATGAAATTTTGCAAAAGCATATTTCAGAAATCATATTGCTGTGAATTCCAGTGGAAAAGGCATTTGCTAGCTTTTGTGATAATCAAGCATCAGAATCTGTTATTTTAACGGATATAACAGTGTACCTAAAAATGTACTTACCTTGACATACAAACCTTTTTTTTTAAAAGGGCATGCTTCCATGCACATACATGTGTGCCTTGTGTTGGTGGAGAAATGATGAATTGCAGGATCAGTGTCCTGACTTCCAGAATACCTGAACAATCAGAACTTTAAATTCTGAAACAGTGAGGACTTTGGGCAACCAGCACCATCAAAAAGCCAAGTCCTGAATAATCAAAGATAATGACGGGTAAAGACCTGCGTTCAGCTAGGCTGCCAGAAGGTGAGAGCAAGACCATCAGGTTTATAAGAATGCCCAGGAGTAGCTGTTCTCAATAGCAACATACAGGCAGAGTGAGAAGCATTCATCACATCACACACGTCACATATCACACACTTGTCACACACATGTCTGACACACTTCACGCATGTTACACACATCACACATGTCACACATGTCACACATGTGACATATGCATCACCCATGTCACACACATCACACGCAACACGTGTCACAAACGTCACAGATCACACACATTTCACACATGTCACTCATATCACACGTGTCACACTTGTCACACACATAAGCTGAGGGTAGATTTCATGTGGTTAGTGAAATAATCTTAGGAGAAGGCAGCTGACTCGCTTGTTACAAACAGCAAGCAGGAGGAAAGATCATGTAGCTGTGCCGGTAATTGGTAACCGAGCAGGTATGGTAAGAAGAAAGTCCGCATAAGCAACTGCAAACAACGAAGGAGTAGAGAGACTAAACCAGAGAGGCAGATAAGAAGAAAGAGCAACATTGCCAAGTTTTTTCTTGCTTTGTGTAACAAGGAAAAGTCTGAGGCAGAAGAAAAAAAAAAACATATAGATTTGGAGCAGAAATAAGAAAACAATATCAAGAAATTCTTATCAAACCCATTAAATCTCGACTGATCCCTGATAGAGAAAAGAAAATTGTGTTGTATTTAGTGCTGTGGCACTAACCTGAAAGAAAAATAGAAAAATACTGCCTGAAACTTTAATATTATTATTTAACATTGTGGAGAATATAAATAATTTTAAAATAAATTTTAAAAAGCCCTGGACTTCAAGAAAGCAGACTTTGGGCTCTTCAGGAACCTGCTTAGTAAGGTTCCATGGGATATAGCCCTAGAGGGTAGGGGGCCCTAGAGGGTTGATATTCAAGGATCACCTGCTCAGGAGCAATAATCTCTACTAGAAGGAAGTACTACAGGAGCGCCAGGAGACCTCCTTGGATGGATAAGGACTCACTGAGGAAAATTCGAAGGAAAAAAGAGACTTATAAAAGGTGGAAGCAAGGACAGGTGGCCTGGGAAGAATACAGGGATGTTGTCCAGGAAGC